>CABHPR010122827.1:4274-22984 GCA_902168415.1 Peromyscus melanophrys
GTGTGTGTGTGTGTGTGTGTGTGTGTGTGTGTGTGTGTGTGTGTGTGTACAATGGAACTATTTAGAAATTTAAAAGATCTTGCCATTTGAAATGACATGGATAAACTTAGAAGACACTGAGCTAAGTGAAATAAGCCAGACAAGTGAAAAAAAATTTGCATGATCTCAGTTATATATTGAATCCTGTTTTTTAAAAATTGAACACATAGAGCTGGTTAGATGGCTCAGTCAGTTAAGAGTGCTTGCCACCAAGCCTGGTGACCTGAATTCCATCCCTAGAGCCCACACTGTAGAAGGACTGACCCCCAAAAGGTTTCCTCTGACCTCCACATACTCACTATGCTATACACACATTCTTAAAATAAATGAACAAATGTAAACAATGAACATATAGCAACAGGAGGAGAGTGAATGATTGGGGGGGTCAAAGGGTACAGAGTTGTGGCTTTATGAGAAGAATAGAGGGAGATCTAATGTATACCATGAGGACTGTACTTAACAATGTGGTACACTGGAAACTTGCTGAGAAAGTAGAATTTAAGTATTAATATTAAATTGGAAGGAGGAGAAGGAAAGAGTAACTGGAGATGATGGATGTTAATTAGCCGATGAATATGTAAACTGTGAGATATTATATATAATATATATTAAATATAAATGGAGATAACAAAATGTCATGTTGGAGGCTAGAGAGATGGCTCAGCGGTTAAGAGCACTGACTGTTCTTCCAGAGGTCCTGAGTTCAATTCCCATCTACCACATGGTGGCTCACAACCATCTGTAACGAGATCTGGTGCCCTCTTCTGGCCTGCAGTCATACATGCTGTATACATAATAAATAAATAAATCTTAAAAAAATGTCATGTTGGATATTTTAAATTCAAACAATAGAAAAACGATCAGAGACAGGAGAAACCCAGCCTCCCACTTCATCTCCTCCCTGCTGTGAGATGGTCCTTCTGTGTGCTGTGAACGAGTGTTGCTCTCATTGGTTGATAATTAAGCTGTTTTGGCCTATGGCAAGGCAGATAAGGTTAGGTGAAAGAATCAAACTGATGACTCGGAGGAAGAGGGGCAGAGTTGGGACAGAGGAGAACCAGCCGCTCAAGGAGCAAGGTGCCAGAGAACCAGTAAACCACAGGTCTCATGGCGGTACATAGACTAATAGAAATGGGTTATTTAAATGCAAGAGCTAGTTAGTAATAAGCCTAAGCCATCGGCCAAGAATTTATACTTTATATAAGCCTCTGAGTGATTATTTGGAAGCTGCTGTGGGATGGGTTAGGACAGAGAAACTCTGCTTACACCTCCCCATTGATCTCTTTGGTGGGGTCCCAGACACCCAAGTAGGAGTGCCTCATTCAGAGCCTAGGTGTTCAATACCCACAGAGACCCAGAATTAGCTGTGACAGGCCTAGGGGACCCAAGGATGAGAGAGGGGCAAGCCTGTCCTTAAGAAGTCACAGTCTCTTTGAG
The DNA here is from genome assembly GCA_902168415.1 of Peromyscus melanophrys. Taxonomy (NCBI): domain Eukaryota; kingdom Metazoa; phylum Chordata; class Mammalia; order Rodentia; family Cricetidae; genus Peromyscus; species Peromyscus melanophrys. Next base: position 5,751 of record CABHPR010122827.1, read on the forward strand.
GTGGTAGAGTTAGGCAGATATCAGCACCTTCAATACAGCCTGAAAAGTGCTTTGCAGAGACAAGCCCAGGGGCTGAGGACACCAGGGAGGAAATGACTGACTCTTTGGGAAGGTAGGGAGCCTGCAGGGCAGTCCTAGTGTGTGTGAGCCCAGGGCAAGGTCACCAAGGCTACGAGCAGCCCTCTATATGAGTGTAGGTCCAGTCTACCCTCCTACATCCCTGTTTCTACTCAGCCTACCCTTGAGCTCTGGGTAACCTTCAGGTTCTGGCTGTCCCCAGTCCTCTGTGCACAGCAGCCTGTGAGCAGTCAGGCACCCTCTGTCTTCTCTGATTTCCATTCCCCATGGGTAATGACTTCCAGCCATACTAGGGGTAAGCCAGAACCATATAGGAGTTTTTCATCCCTCCCTCTGAAGCCTCCCATCCTGAAGACTGATGTCACTCCCCCACAAGGACCTCAGCAGCAACTCCTAATTCTAACACTCTGGAGCTGCTATACCACCCCTCACTCGTGTAACTCATGTACTGCTGCCAGACCAGGTCTCCAGGGCAGTTAGTTCTGTAAGCTAGGGAATAGAGTTCAGCTGGCTCAGATGCCAGCCTCAATACTGCTGTAGAGGTAAATTAGCATTTAAATCAGTAGACTCAGATTAGCAGAGGTGGCCGAGCAGTTATGAGCACTGGCTGCTCCTTCAGAGGACCCAGCACCCACAAGGCAGCTCACTCATGTCTGTAACTCCAGCTCCAGGACATCTAATGCCCTATCTGACCTCCTCAGGTACCAGGCACATGCGTGGTCTTCATATATACATGCAGGCAAAATACCCAAACCCATAACATAAATAAGTAAATAAATAAATCTTAAACTAGCAGACCTTTGAATAAAGCAGATCACATGTTGTCACATGAAGGGCCTTAGCTGATGAGCCAACATTTCTAAGAGCAAAGACTAAGTAAGTTTGGTAGAGCAGAAGTGTGGCCTTGAGATTATGACACAGAAACTGCCTCTATCTCCAGCCTGCTAGCTTACCCCCAAAACTAAAACTCCCACAACGACACATGTCAACTCCCTGAAACAAATCTCTCCTTGTGAAAATCCCTAGGAGATATAATGTATATATAAGCATTCTGTATCACTCAGACACCTAATTCATACACACACACACACACACACACACACACACACACACACACGGTTCTAAACCTCTGGATAACCCAATTAATACACCCCTTTCTTCTACTTCATCCACAGACAAGGGTGCAAACCGAGCTTCCCTCTGTGGCAGCCAGTGCTTCAAGGACATCAACCTGGGTACCAGGTTGAGCATCTGCTCCTTGCAATCCTTCCAGGAAGAGCCTGGCTCATTCCCGGGGCCGAGGGGGTCCCTTGCACACATGGGACAATGCTATTAGAAGATGGATTTGATTAAAAGAAAATGTGACACAAGTGTCAAACATTCACACTGAAGATTACATGGCAGTACGAGACAGTCACCAAGACCTCAGTTTCCATCGCATGCAGTGGCTGACTTGCTCATTCTGCAAATATTTATTGAATGTATGCGTGGGCCAAGCTCTCTTCTAGGTGCTGGGAATACAGCGACAAAGGAAACCATTGCACTCAAGCAGGAGAGACGGGCACCATGCAGACTGACATCTAATATTTTGGTGAAGAGGAGTCTAGTTGGTGTAAGATGCACAGAGGCTACCGTTACAGTGGCATTTGAAAGGAGGCAGGAGGTAGGCTCGGAGGCTCTGGGAGAGGAAATCATCTCAAGAGAGGAGCCAGCAAAGGCAGAGCTCCTGAGGAGGCACCCTGGGAGAGCCGCAAGCAGCCAGCATGGCCGTGACAGACTCAGAAGGGAGAGGAGAGCAGCACCAGAGGGAGGCCAAGCGTGGAGTCTCGTGAGTTTTACTCTGAAGAACACAGCAGTCACTAAATGTTGGCCCAAGGGAGATGTCTTTACTCTGTAAGACTCCTAAGAGGAGGCAGCTCAGAATGTGAGGGCCTGGGTTTGATATTGTCAACAGCAGAGAGTTCCATGAGGTAGAGAAAAGAAAGGGGAAGGCATGGGTTTTTCTGTACAGTAATTTAGGGCCCACCGTTCCTGAGCTGCAGTGTACCCAGAGAAGCCCATGGCCAAACATTCTGCCTCTCTTGTCTTGCCTCATCCTCGGAGGTAGGATTGGATTTAACCCCGACGTGAAGCGGCTGAGGGTGGAGAAAGGCGGACAAGGGAGAAGGCCACCAAGAGCCATTTCTACACGTTGATGTTTGTCTTATTTGTGGTTTTGTTTATTTGTTTGGGTGGTTGGTCTTTGTTTGCTCTTTAAGATAGTCTCACTTTGTAGCCCAGGCTGCTCTTGAACTTACACTATTGCCCAGGCTAGCCCCAAACTCATAGTCTATCTCTACATCTTACCATCTTTCCTCCAGCAACATTCTACAGCTATTGCCAACACTATTGCCCCTTATCCACTACCGATTCCATCCAATGGAGAGAAGAGAGAGAGATCCTGTCCGAGTAATTATCCACCATCAGGAGGTGGTACCTTCCTCCCTGAAGAAGTTGCTTGGAAATCTCTGTGTTTAGTAAATAGAGACAAGTCACTAATCATAAAGGACTCTGCCCCTCCTCGGTGTGCCCTCTAAAGCCAAGAATGGTGGCGGCAAGAGCCCCATGTCCTCTGAGAGCCAAGTCAGTCTTCCATTCAGAGAGCTCAGCCCCGAAACAAATTCAGAGCCCTCGGCAAGAAAGCGTTCCTGACCTGGAAGCCAGAGAGGCATGCTGTGTTCTCCTGCCCCTCAGAAGTGACGTGCCCCTTCCTTTTCCAATGTCCCCTTTCAGCCTGGAACATGAGGAAGACCACAATTGGCCCTCCCCCAGCTACAGCTGGTGACTCAGAGGCCACCTGCATCCATTTTCCTGCTCTGCCTGTGGCACATCCTCTGCTCTTGCCTCCAAGCCACCAGCGAGCGGTGCCCTCTGCCTGGGCTACATCTGAACACTGAAGCATTCTTTCAGGATTCATCACTTTCTGAGAGGGATTACATAAAGAGGAGCTGTTTCCAGGACAGAGCAAGGACTCACCAATGGAATTTAGAACAATCCTCAGAAAAGCCAGTCCCCTCGAGAAGGGAAAATTCCTCCGCTCTAGCAGAGTCATCTCTTGAGAGCAGCCCTGAGCCTGCAGAGACCCTCGGATGAGAAGGGCAGCAGAGAACCCCAACTCCTGAGCCTCGTGCTCTAGAAGTTTGCACAGCTTGGACACTAGGGCCAAGTTGTGGGGATGGGATGAGAAGGCTCTCGTGTCCTGCCTCTTCTCAATGAGCATACCTCCCAGCCTGTAGCTCTTTGGTACCAACCTCATGTCCCCCATTGCCCCATCTGCCAGAGATGCTCAGATGGTTTATGAGGGTGTCCAAAAGAAAGCAGCCAAAACTGATCTCCGAATGCTTGGCCCCACCCTGCAAAGCTTCCCTGCTTGCTACCTCCATTGAATGGCTTCTGGTTCGAGCAGCCTAGGAGTCAGGCATGAAGTCCCCTTGCCTAGGAAACTAGACTTACTGCACTATATATACACTCAATAGCATCTCTGGTGACATGAGACCAAGCCACCATCCACTTCCCCATAGTCCTTGGCTTAAGCCCCTTTAGTCAAAACTTCCTGACCCTGTTCACCTTCCTTCCCTTAGCTTTTGGCTTTGGCTGTGTCTCCTGCATTCCTCCTTCACCTCTCTTCATTCTACCATGGCTTGTTCTTCAACTGGTCTTTCTGTAACATATTTTCTTCGCTCCCAGAGAGCCTCAGGTTTTTTAAAGATGGTGTTTCACTATGTAGCTCAGGCTCACCACAAATACAACGTAGCCAAGGGTGACTTTGAACTCCGGATCCTCTTGCCCCTGCTGTCTAAGCACTGAGATTTTAGGTGTGTACTACACCTGGCCTTACCCTTTCCTTTTTTTCCTTCTGTGTGACTGTGTACATGTTATTGCTCCTCTAGCTCATCTCTCAGACCTCAACTTCAAGGGCACCTCCTCAGAAAGCTTATGCGGACGCTCTTCCTAGGCAGGTCCCTCCTCCTAACTTCTTGCTCTTTTGCTATCCTGTTTATTTCCTATATAGCATTTTGGCCAGCTTGTGTTGAACACACTTTAACAATAATTATATGTTTGTGTGTTTCTTGTCAGTTTCCCTACTATCGCTTCTCGTGGGTATAGATTGGAGGTTGGCACATCAGAGAGCCCTGGGAGACAGAAATGGGGCTTAGTGAGGACAACCAGATTTCTTGAGAGAAGAAACCATTTCTCACACCATATTCCTACTGTCTATCTCAGATAATGGCAGAGGACCCCGTGGATGGATGGATGGATGGATGGATGGATGGATGGATGGATGGATGGATGATGTATACATTATACATGAATGATGGGGTGGATGGATGGATAATGAATAGCTTTGAGCATAAAGTAATGGAATCCATGTTTAAGAAATGGGGAGTAGTTAGAATAGACTTTGTACTTACAGGAAGACCCATTTCTTGGGTCTTGGAAACCCATTTCAGAAACGTGGACAATGTCATTCCAGCCCCTGGATGAGAAAACTCACCCATGAGTACACTCAGGAAATACCTTCCTGAATGATGAGATGGAAAATGAAAACCAAATGGCTGAGGAATGCTGCCTGCTTTTCTCATTCTTCGCTGGGGGCAGAGCTGCTTGGACTCCGCTGAATCACGGGTTGATGAGCTGATGCAGGATGACCCACAATACTCTGGGACATGTTTACATGACAGAACTTGGTTTTGCAATATCAGCATCCTTCCCTGGAACATCAGGGACAAATTCCAGAGGATAAGCTTTGCTATCTATGGACTCTCAATGACTCATGCCACCAACAGGAGGGACGCGACTATTGGGCACAGCTCAATGGAGCAGGCAACTCAGCCTATGCCAAATGTTATCAGAATGAGCTCACACGGAACCTTCTAGAATATTCAATGAGAGGCAGAGGATAGTGGCTGCTTAAGCTGCACACTACTACATTCCCTTATCCTGCCTAGTCTACTCACGGGCTGCAGAACATGGTGAGAGAAACACTTACTATGATGTTTGGGAAATCAAGCCCAAACACTACCAAAGAAGAGCTGAAAAAGACTCCAAGCCAAAGTGTTGTTTCTGATACCAAGAGAACTGTGTAACAAAGGATACAAACAGGTGATTTAGGAGAGAAGGTGGCGCTAGGGGTTCCCTTGTGGACATCTTTGATGTTTTCTGGAGGACGTAGAGGGAGGATGCAGAGAGAAAAGAGAGGTAAACATGTTGCTTGTGAACTTCAATAATCTTGGACTTACACAAGGATGGGACAAGATTGGCTTTGCAAAACAATGTGACTTGTGACAAATGCGAGGACAATGGCGGTAAGAAAGGAACTGTAGCAGAGGGGCCCAACCACAGAGGGAGTGGAACCCAAATTTGGATTCTCAGAAAGGATGGGAAAGGGTTCCAGAAATTCAGTCTGTGGGCGTGGAGTACCAGAGCCGCGAAGAGTATCGATTCCACTTAGAGACAGATGTAAAGGCTGCAATAGAAGGAAGACTGAGAGAAGATTCTAGAAGATTGTGTTAATTGGGAATCTTTGTCAACTTAACACAAGCTAGACTCATCTGAGAAGAGAGAGCCTCGGCTGAGAAAATGCCTCTATCAGATTGGCCTGTAGGTTGGCCTGAGGGGAATTTTCTTGGTTGATGATTGATGTGGAAGGGCCCAGCACACTTTGAGCAGTGCCATCCCTGGGCACTGGGGTGTCTAAGAAGCAATCTGAGTAAGCCTGGAAGAGCAAGCCAGTAAGTTCCTCCATGATCTCTGCTTCAGTTCCTGCCGTCAAGCTCCTGTCTGCCTTGAGTTCCTCCCCTGACATCTTTTCATGATGAACTACAGACTGTAAGTTGAAATAAACTCCTTCCTCCCAAAGTTGTTTTTGGTCATGTTGTTTTATCACAGCCATAGAAATCAAACTAGGACACACAAATTGACAAAAAGCAGGAAAAATTGGCAGAAGGAGACCAGGAAGCAGTACTGGAGCCAGGAGGCTTCATTAAGGGCTGTTGAGTCCGGACTGTGCTGTTTTCACCCAACAAGAAGACCACGTTATGTGGACAGACACACAGCTGACTGAAGCAATGTGTGTTCCCTAGACCGTGTCCTCTTGATCAAACCTCAGTCATCACTTCTTGTCCAGGTCTGATTGTCAAACACGGAGACCTCAAGTCTACGCTAAATGAAGGTATGCCGGCATATGATCTGCCATATGGAGCTACGTTATTATCTAGTACAAAGTAAAATTCTCTAAGAGGCTCTCTTCTGACAAACTTTCTTTGTTAGAAAACTCCTTCCTCTGGAGAAGGAAGTAGAAGAGACTGGTGAAAAGCAGGCAGAACACGTGGTCCTTGATCCAAACTGAGACCAGTGACACTAATGAAGAAGTGTATGGGAGTGATGGACCTCTTCCTAGAGATGGTGTGCTGGTTAGTTTCTGTCAACTTGGCACAAGCCAGAGACGCCTAAAAAGAAGGAACCTTAGTTGAGGGATTGTCTCCATCAGATTGGTGTGCCTGTGGGGCATTTTCTTGATTGCTAGTGGGCAGAAGAGGGCCAAGCCCACTGTGGGTAGTGCCACTTCTGGACATGTGGTCTTGGATCGTACAAGAAAGGTAAGTGACTATGAGCCAGGAAGCAAGCCAGGAAGCAGGCCTCTGCTTCCGTTTCTCCTCTAGTATCCATCCTTGATGTGCCTTGATGACACGCTGTAAAATGTAAAAAGAAATAAACACTTTCTTCCCAACTTGCTTTTGGTCATGGTGTTTCATACAGCAACAGAAGGCTAACTGGGATGGACGTTGTCCATGTCAGAACTCATATTTGAGGAATACCATGGCCTGATGGCCTTTGACATGCAGGAGTGAGGGAGAGAGGGAGGGAGGGAGGGAGGGAGGGAGTAAAAGAGTGAGTGAGTGAGTGAGTAAGTGAGAGAGTGAGTGAGAGAATGAGTGAGTGAGTGAGTGAGTGAGAGAGTGAAGGACTATAATCATTACTTGCTGTTATATTGTTTTGCTACTCAACTACAGTAGTGTTCTAAAAGTTAAGTGACGGATGAACACAAATATAGAAGCTCTGACTTTGCCCAATGTTTTTAATGACTTCAACTATACAGTGACTTTCATTTCTCTGAGCAGGACACAGGATAGAAGGGAGGGAAAGTCTATTTTGGCTCATGAGGACTTTAGTCCCTCAGGGTAGGGGAGACATGGTAGCACAGTTCAGCCCCTGGCAGTGTGAGGACAGGCAGCAGAGACCATTTCACATCAGAAAGTACAGAGTGTTAATCCCACCAAGTGAGCCCACTACCACAGTTTAAAGCCCATTTAAAGCAAACTTTAATTAAATACTGGCCATGTGGGTGGGCTCTAGGAAATGGCCCAGAATCAAGTATGGCAAGGGCTTAAGAAGGAAAACCCATAGTTCATTGCATTTCCCATCGGATCGAATCAAGGGCAAACATATTACCTGACTATTTCCTGCCTATATACCTCCTGCTCATATGTGATCAAGCACATCGGTGCAAATAAGTCAAACTTGTTTAGGGGAGTGAAAACCTGTGGCTTGTTATCGCCCATAAACAATTGCCTCCAGCATTTCAGAAACTATCTGTCCTTGGGCAAGAGCTTGAAGATCAGGGGCATTTTGTTTCATGGATCTCTTAGGCATAATAATTAAAACTTAAAATGTAACTCTGGCTCTCACAAGAGCAGCAAGAATCATGGGTATAACCTTCAGAGGTTAATCTTCATTGTCAACATGGCTGGATTTTTCTTTTACATTTATTTATTTATACATATGTAAAAGCATGTGTACACGCATGCATGCCTGTCGTAGCATACATATGGAGACCAGAGGACAACTTGTGCAGGTCAGTTCTCTCCTTACACCACTTACACCATGTGGGTCCTAGAGACCAAGCTCAGGTCTTCAGGCTTGGCAGCAAGCACCTTTACCCACTAAGCCATCTCACTGACCACTTAACTATATTGAGAATCTTCATAGAAACATACTTCTCAGTGCATCTATGAAGATGTTTCTAGAATGATTTAATCAAAAAAGGGAAGGCCCACCCTAAATGTGGGCAGCACCATGCCATGGTCTGTGGTCCCAGTAAAAGGTAAACATGAGCTGAGCACCAGTGTTCATCTCTGCTTCCCCGTGGACACATGGCCAGCTACCTCACGTTCCTGCTACGGTATCTTCCCCTTCACTACGGACTTCCCCTCAAAGCATGCTCCAGAAGAAACACTTCCTTACTTTGTCTTTGCCAGGCATGTGGTCACAGTGATGAGAAAATAACTAATGTAGGGTCCCACCCCCAGTGGGACCTCATCTGCCGGGTACTTTCATCTCCTAAAGGTTTCACAGCCTCCAAAGTAGTGCCACAGCTGGGGAACGAGCATGCAAACTATGACCCTGTAGGGAGGGGTGCTGTCAGTGATTGTCCTTTGAGCCAAGCAACCACCATCTTAGGGAGTTCAGCTGTACTCTCCTATAATGGATTAGCTGAATTGGGGTGGAGTATAAAGCTAACGTTTCCCAGGATGCTGTCTGTGGCATGCATACCTCGTTGTAGACATCCCCTCATGGAAAGGTGGGGAGAGCCACAAAACCTTCATTGAGTATCCAGCCACTCTCTACCATATACTTACTGTATGCACCTCTGCCTTAACTGCGTATGACCTTGGGGAGGGCCACTATGGCAGAAGGGCTTTCTCGGAAAGGCTGTTCAGGTCTACTGGGGGAGGGAGCACCCACCTCTGTAAGCAACCCCTCACCTCTGTCCTATAAAGAAACCAGATAATCTCATTGGCTCCCCAGAGTGAACTTGGGCAGAATCGTGCCTCGGTTTGTCACTGGGACTTTAGTTTTAGGAGAAGGGTAGACGTTGCTTACATCTTCCCCCTCCAAAGGGACTTTAGCAACAAGGAATATTTCAGAATCAAACCGTAACATCAGTGTGCACAATGAAGTTAAAAATAAAAAAGTAAACAGAAAGTGAACTCATCAAGGAAGTATGTAGGGCTGGAAGGAGTAACAGCGAACGGAGAGGCCTCACTGAACCTGAGCTGCAAGTCCAGCCCAGCTGCAAACTGCGGGGGCAGACTCTTCAAAGCGCATGTCTGTTTGACATCAGTGTTGTGGTTTAAATCTGAAATGTCTCCCACAGGCTCGTGTGTTTGAACACTTGGTCCCCAGCCGGTAGTGCTGTTTGGGGAGGTGATAAGATCTTTGATACACAGGGCCCAGCTGGTGAATATAAGCCTCTCGGGCCCTGCATTGTACCTAAAATCCTGATGTACTGAGATGTGAACAAGCTGTGCTTCAAGTCTCTACCACCATGGCCAAGCGGCTTCAGTCCCATGCTTTCCCCGCCATGATGGATTATGTCTCCTGAACCAAGAGAGTCTGAGCAACCTTCTCCCATAAGCTGCTTCTATCAGGGACTTGATCACAGTGATATAAAAGCGACTAATACAGACAGCCAGGCCAGTTGGCAGCAATGACAGCCAGAGAGCCAGGAGAAGCTGCGCTGTGATGCCTAACAGGGAGCAGACCCAAAGGTTGCCAATGGGTAGGGAGCCCCAAACTGGCAGAGTTGAGGGAGGCATAACTGAGTGCACCAGGAAGATGCTCAGGCTAGCTGTACACTCACAGCAAGGCAGGGAGGGCTCCAGCACACTCAGCCCAGTGCTCCCTACAATGAGTTTTCCAGTGGAGTACAGATGAAGCCACGGTTGGGATGGGCTCCAGACTAGAGGCAAGAGCGGCTCTAGGCACGAGGTGCTGGAGAGACAGAGAGATACACAACAAGGTATGCATGCCACAGGCAGCATCCTGGGAAATGTTAGCTTTATACTCCACCCCAAGACAGAGGAATAACAGCAATGTCGGTGCTCAGTAGGTGTGGTGGTTTGAATAAGAGTAGCCCCCATAGGCTCACAGAATTGAGTGCTGTGTCACCAGGGAGTGGCACTATTTGAAAGAATTAACAGGTGTGGCCTTGTTGGAGTAGGTGTGGCCTTGTTGGAGGAAGCATGTCACTGGGGGTGGGCTTTGAGGTTTTAAAAGCCCAGGCTAGGCCCAGTGGATCTCTCTGTGGATCCAGGGGTAGAACTCTCAGCTACCTCTCCAGCACCATGTTTGCCTGCATGCTGCCAGGCTCCCCACCATGAGGATAATGGACTAAACCTCTGGGACTGTAAGTAAGCCCCAATTAAATGTTTTCCTTTATAAGAGTTGTCATGGTCATGGTGTCTCTTCACAGCAGTGGAACACTAAGACAATAGGTTTCAGGCTGACTGAAGAGACACTAAGTCTCTTTCCCCTTGGATCCTTTAAAAGCAAGCTCTCTGGTCTGCTTTGGGGACCCTCTTCTCCATCCTCAGAGAAGGGAAGGATTCTCCCCTAACCCCATTGCATGACTCAAACTCCCTAGCTTGAACTGCAATTTGGGTAAGATGCCTCCTCACTGCTGGCCCCAGCTTTTCTGACAAGAGCGAGGATCTGTCCTCACCCATGCACCCTGTGCCCTGCGAGAGGCCACCCTGTCAGGGTCTATGACATATGCTTTCTGACAGTTTCCCCAAGGGTCACACTGGCCACACCCTTGGGGTTTGGCTCCCAATCTGTTCCAAGTTCCGCCAGCAAAATTATCTTTAATCAATGCTGCTCAGTCTGCAGCTTCTCCCGAGGGAACGCTGCTAGGCAGTCTGTTTCACAATCATTGGCCTCACACCAGGACCAGAGGAACAGGGTGTAGTGGAAAGAGCAGCATGAGAGGCAGGAGCCCTGGTCCAGCCCTCCTGACCCTAACGAAGTAGCCTTCGTTTTCCTATTTGTCCCTTTGAAAGGGTTCAGTCGGGTAAAAGAGAAGCTGTCTACAATTCACTGACTGAATGAGAGCACACACACCAGCATGGCGCCTCAGGGTGGGCTCCCCTTAGCCACATTCATGCATGTGATTCTGAACTCCCGGCCATAGCTGATGTTACCAAGAGTGACTGTCCCCACCTCAAACAGGACCAGTTAACACTTTTTCCCCCAGATAATTCGGGATAAGGAAAGAAGAAATCAAGAGAGAAAGGACTCAGAAGCTGGGGATAATCATGTTCTCAACTGAGCCACCTGGAGGGTGGAAAACCCACTGCAAGGAATGGGAGGAAGAAGAAACTGGAAAGCCTGGCAGACAAGAGGGGCAGAGAGCCTGGGTGCCTTCCATTCTGTATTTCAAGTCTCCCTGAAGCTGGGACCTTCTGAGCCTTTTTAAAGCTGTGTGTGTGTGTGTGTGTGTGTGTGTGTGTGTGTGTGTGTGTGTCTGTGTGTGTGTAAGGAGCAGTGTGTACGTGTGTGTATACATAGAGGCTGGAGGACAACTGGGCTGTCTTCCTCAGATGCTGCCTATCTTGTTTTTGAGACAGGGTCTCTCATTGGCCTGGAGCTCACCAATTCAGCCAGACGAGCTGGCCATTAGGTTCCGGAGATCTTCCTATCCTGCTCCCCAGTGTTGGGATATAAGCATGCACCACCGTATCCGGTTTTGTATGTGGTCGCTGGTGACTGAGTCAGGTCCTCAAGCAGTAACTTTACCAACTGAGCCATTATCCCTGCCCCAACTCCCTGAGCTGGCTTTTAAAAATGGGTTTGAGGACTCTGATCCCTCCCCTCCTGACAATTTCAAGGGAGTGAACATTAACAAGCCTGTGTCTTGCTGGTCCATCTGGCTTCCTAGACCTGCTCCACACATCTCAGCCCAGGTTCTGGTCCTCATCTGCATCTCACTCCATCCCCACAACCAGCCCAGTGCCTTGGCCACAGTAAGTGTTCCGTCGACTCATGTCAGGTTGAGACAGAGAAAATCCAAAGCTATCATTCCTCGGTGAGGTGTGTTCCTCAGAGCTAGCTGACCACTCTTCCCTCCCTGGACAAGGTTGTTCATAATGGATCCATGACCCCACATAAGGCCAGGACTCAACCCCTGATGCAGCCAGCCCACAGCTTCCCAAGTTTTATTTTTATTAACTCAACTGGAAAATTGGACTTCACTCAGGGCTGTGCTGCAAAACAGATGCTGGAGCTGGGCTCTGGTTTCCTAGATAAACACATTGCGATAATATGCATCTACCCGTGAAATGCTCTCTGCGGCGGCACGTGGCAGCTCTCCAGAAGAAAGAAAAACAGTGTCAATGCTACATTTGAGGCTTCTTACTCCCCTTCCTGGCCAGAGGCTCCACTGCAGGCTAACTCCCTCCCGGCTGGCTCCCCTTGTCCTCTCCGCCTCTGGCCAGGAATTTAACAACTTCAAGAAAGAACACTAGGCTTCCCTCTATTCTCTTGTCTTGATCAAGGGCCTTCCTCTGCTCTCCCGCCATGCCCTTCGTGACCTCCAGCCCAGCATGAGGAGACACTGTGTACTTCAGTTTGCCAGGTGTGTCTGCCTCCTTCAGAGAAGCAGGAAAGCTCCCCGAGGTTAAGAACAGGCCTGGTACATGTTGTCATGCAGTGCCCAGAAATGGCCCTGGCACAGAGACAGTGGACAGAGTGGCTAATGTTGCTGAATGAGTGAATACTAGTGAGTCACATTAACTGAAGCCAGTGAGGGAGGCACGAGATTCAAGAATGTGCCCTGGGTGTCCTCCAGCCCATGCTGGGTGTGGGGACCAAGGAATCACCACACATCCCAGCCTCCAAAGTACTGCCATCTATAAAGAAAATAAGGTAGCAAAATAAGGATTTCTTTCCCCTCATGTCTCCCCACTATCCTTGTGACAGGAGTCTCTGGATAGTCATCAGTGAGTGGAAGAAACTGTTAGCAGGAAAACCCCAACCATGGAGGGCAATCGATAGGAGGAAAAGAAGGATGGAGCTGTAGCTCAGGGATCAAGAGCTCTTGCCTAGCATGTGCAAAGCCTTGGGAAAGAAGGAGGGGAGAAGGGGGTGGGAAAGCCATCCTGCATCAGTAGATCCAGCCCCTGGACCATAACAAGAAGTTGGGGGAGGGGGAGAATGACTTGTCTTGTGGCTTCTTCCCTCTGACTGTTCTGAAAGACATTAAGCCCTGTGGACCTCAGGATATGACACCAAACAGTCTTGAATGAAGTTGAGATTCTGAAAAGACCAAGGAGCACACAGAGGAAACACAAGATCACGAGGGAGGCAAGGAGGACTCCTAGTCACCTCTCCAAAGCTGCTTGCCTTGGAACTGATGAAAAACAGGGTGGGAACATCGTGCTTGGCGGCACCCTCCAGACTCCTCAGGTGTCCATGAACCTGACAGGAGGTGGTACGCAGCATAGGGAAGGGTTACAGACATCCTCCAGCTTGGCACATACAACTACCCACGGGAGCCCAGAGAGCAGGGAAGTATTTGAGAGGAGCTCAAGAAACGTTTGCCCCCTGCCCTGGGTTCAGGTCCTGTCACTGTCTCCCTCGTTCATGTTCTGGGTCTCTCTGGACTCAGCTGACCATGGTGGGGAGTGACAATCTTGTCATATTGTGCCCAGGGGAGAGGCTTGTGTCAGGAAGGTAAACACAAGGATTCAAACAGCTGGCAGGGAAGTGACAACCCCCACCCCCGCTACTGTTACCAGAAATGTTTCCCTTTTCCCCGTCACAACTCCGGAACATGTTGTCTGTGTTCTGAGGACAGTCACATCAGAGAGAGGCATTTAACCACTGTCCCTCACCCAGCAGCCTCTGGCCTTAAATATATGTCATTAGGTGGTGGGACAGAGCCCAAATGTCCTTCAGGGAGCATAGGGAGCACTCAGGCTCTTCAGTAAAAGTAAAGACCAGAAAAGGCTTTGGACGATAAAATGTCGTCTGCATGTGTTCAGGTTAAGTTGCACCCTGTTTTATGTGGAAGGGGAAGTGTTTTAAAAACCAAGAAAATCTACACTTTTAGTTTAAATTACATTTAAAAAACAGGAAATCAACACAATTATGGCAGCTACAAAGGTCATTTCAGACATATGACAATGACATGGCTTTAGTTAATTTCACAGTTCTGAGTGACTCCAAGGAATGGCAATATTTCCTTTTGTTCTGACTAAGAGCAATTCCTTGGAAATAATCTGCAGATCCTGGAGAGACTGGGATGCCCAGATGCCCAGACTCTGAGGGGCCTCAGAGCCCCCACTCAGCCTCTTATATTTCAATTATAGTAGAATTGCCAGGACTTACCTTTCCCCTTCTGCCCACAGTTCCACCTGTCTGAGGGGATTACAGCCACTGTGGTGTGTTTACGAATCTTGACACCCTGATGTGCCTACATTTCCCTCCATTGTGCTCTTCTCTCCATCTGTCTCTTTCTTTTTTCTTTTTTCTTTTTAACACTTCCCCTACCCTGATCTATCCATGAAATTCACTGTTTATGCAGAACCCATCTACTCTTACTTGGGGAACAGACTATGAGACAAAACCTAAGGAAGGAGAAAGAGATGGGGTTGACAGAGAACCCCAAGAGATCCAGGGAGCAGGAGCTGAGACTCAGAAACAGGCTGACAGAGTCCAGGAACAGCAGAGACTTGGAGAAGCAGACCCAAGGAAAGGGAGCCCGAGACGCGGGAGAGTCTCCGTGGGACCTTAACATGATCACAATGCCTTAACTTCCACAGCACTTCTCCACAGCAGAGAATCGAACCTGCCGGGCTTTCCCTTCAAACTTTAGAATGCTCCTTTCCACCCCAAGATCTTTGTTCTGTTTTTGTTGTTGTTGTTTTGTTTGTTTGTTTGTTTGTTTGGCCCTGACTGTCCTGGAATTCAATATGTAGACCAGGCTGGCTCCAACTCACAGATATCTGCACCTCAAGCCCTGGGGTTGGCCACCACGCCTGGCCAATAATATCCTCTTTCACAGGAGTCCCTCCTTATCGCTGTTTCACTTCCCATGGTTTCAGTTACCTGTGGTCAACCCTGGTCCCCACATATAAATAGAAAATTCCAGAAAGAAACAACTCAGAATTTCTTAAGATTTAATATAGGCTATTGTTCTAATTATTCTACTTTATTGCTGCTATTGTCGATTCCCTGAGCCTTCATAAATTAGACTTTGCTATAGGCATGTATGTGTGTATCTTTGGGGTTGGGGGGTTGGTAGAATCCTCCATTTAAAGTACCCTGGAAATGTCTTGAACTGTAACCCTCTGGGTAAGAGAGGGGCTTATTTAGTTTTGTTCTAAAACTTTTTTGGTTTGTTCTTTAGTGTTATTTTCATAGTCAATTTGAATATTTGTTTTTCTATATATATGAGAAAGCAATTTCAGCTTAATTCTGTTCCAAGTAGGCACCTATAGTAACATCAAATATTAAAAATTCCCTGTCCTCCACCTGTTGGCCCCTCTTTTGGAACGCCATACCCATCATGGAGCCCAGTCTGCTTCTGTGCTCTTACTGTGCCCTACGGAAGAGTCCGTCTACCCCATGCCAAGCCCACAGTGCTTCAAGCACTGTAGCTTTATTGTGGATTTCGATATCAAATAGAGCAAATTCTTCTTTTTCAAAATGTTCTTGGCTGAGTTTGTTCACTTTCTATTCCAGATGAACTCCAGAATCAGCGGTCATAAAAAGTTCAGAACACATCAAATACCTTGTTTCTGAATGTTCCTCCTTTTCCAGTTACTAATCTGACTCTTCTCCTCCCCACCCCCATTTCCTCTGTGCAGCACAAGTGGGCATCAGCAAGGTCCTCCCATCACTCTGGGAACTGGATGCTGACAAGTTCCAGTTGATAAATAAAATTAGAACCACATAAAGAGGCTGTTCTTGGGGTCACGAGTAGGAGGCACAAAGCACTACAATCTGATTAGACTTCATCATTTTTAAAACATTTATGTTACTGTTAATTATGTGTATGTGTGTGAGTGTGTGCTCATGAGTGCTGGTGCCTGCTGAGACCAGAGGTACTGGTTTACCCAGACCTGCAATTACAGGCAGTTGTGAACTGCCTAACAGGTGTGCTAGGGATTAAACCAAGGCCTTCTGGAAGAACAGCATGCAGCCTTGACCACTGAACCATCTCTCCAACCCCAATAATCTTTTCCTATAGAAAAAGAGAATAGCCTGGCATGGATACTGTCTTTAACAAGGCACTCTAGAGGCAGAGGTAGGCAGACCTCTGTCAGCTCAGGGCTATCCTGGTCTAAATGCCAAATTCCAGGTCAGCCAGGCTATATAGTGAGATGCTGTCTTAAAGAAGAGGAGATATTGACTAGAGGTAGTCGACACCCCACTCCTCAAGCCCCTCTGCCCCCCATTGCCAGTGAACATCTGACACACAGTCAATACAACAGGTACCTGTGAGCTCCGATGGGGCCACTTCAAGTACTGACAAAATTGTGTTTCATGAGACCTATGCTCTAGCCAAGGACACTTCCCAAGGCAAAGCCTGCTGTGTGAGGCATCTGCTGAAACTGAATGAGCCTCTCCTGGCAGCCTCTGGCCTGTCCACATGCTTTCTTACAGGACCGTGTGCCAAGGCTTCACTCCTATTACATGAAACAATGGATGGCTCCATGGGGTTTCAAGCCTTTCTTCTTGCTGTCAGCAGGAAGTTCTCCACACTCTCTCACTTATTATGTAGCGTGTTTACAGTGCCAGGACAGGCCTCTGTTTCCTGTTTGAGTTCTCTCTTTTACCTGAGTCATGCTAGACTGCTGGCTGTGGACGTGGACATCCTAATTCTGGGTTTTCTGAGACAGCCCAGATTTCAAATATTCTGAACTTTAACCTTAAGTCGTTAAAAAATACTTGGAATTCTAAGGTTTCCTTGCCCAGTTAACCCCTCCCATATTGCATTAACGCTGGGAAATAGCCCAAAACAATTTTGTAAGATGATGTGTCCTTAAAAACATCTTTAGTGTTTGGTTCTGAAAAAAAAAATGCTTGTTATAAAACATTCCTAAACCATGACAAACACATCCCTCGACTGTTTCTAACTAATCACTCCAGCTCTTATATTTAGCCAAAGGAATTCTTTATTTGGACTGTGTATTCCTTTTTATACATCATGTCTGTTGAAAAAAATAAAGCTTACTTATATCAAAATTAATTAGAGGGAGGGGAGGGAGAAGAGGAGAGGGAGAAAGAGAGAGAGAGAGAGAGAGAGAGAGAGAGAGAGAGAGAGAGAGAGA
>CABHPR010122828.1:0-26003 GCA_902168415.1 Peromyscus melanophrys
GAGAGAGAGAGAGACAGAGACAGAGACAGACAGAGAGAGACAGAGACACAGAGAAAGAGACAGAGAAAGAGTATGTGAAAGTGTGTGTATGTGTAAGGGAATATGTGTGTTATGTGTTTAGAGTGAGAGAGTATGTGTGCTCAAGTGTGTGCACGAGCGTATGTGTGTGTCCTTGGAGGAGAAACTTCTGTGATTAGAGGTCTATCTTTGCTGCTTTAGGATGGTAAGGACTACATCCCCATCAACGCCATACTGACGAGAAACAGTGGCTTCACGTACTCAGTCCCCACCTTCCCTGAGGACTTTTTCAAGGATGGCTTTACAGCTCCAGCGTTTCATTCTGGAAGCTCTGATGATGTGAGGTGAGATTCTGCTCCCCAGTTTTACCACAGAAAGAAGAGGGGATAAGGAGGGAAGGGGAAGGGAGGAGGAAGGAAAGGAGGAAATAGAGAAAAGAAAGAACCGGCATCTCCTCTGCCTCCTGAGTCCAACTGTTGTTAGTATTCTGCCATGTCTTGTCTGTATGTTCTGTGAGTTGGAGGCCTATGTCTTTTCCTTTTTTTCTAAATTTCTAAAGGAATGAATAAGACATTGCATTTTCTCAAGGTATTATCTTATTCTAGAACTGTAGCCTGATTTTCATGACATTGACTTTGATTAAACTTTACATAAACTAAAACTAGCCAAGAGTAGTAGCACAGGGCTGGGATCCCAGAATCCAGGAGGCTGAGGCAGGAGGATACATGTTTAGAGCCAGCTGGGGTTGCAGAGTGAAACGGTATTTCAAAAACAACAACCAAGAAGAAGAAAAGTTACGTGAAACTAAATAAAACTAAACCTGGTGGTGGTGAATCCCAGCACTTGGGAGGCAGAGGCAGGTAGATAGATCTCTGTGAGTTCGAGGCCAGCCTGGGCTACAGAGCTAGTTCCAGGATAGAAAGGGAAACACAGAGAAACTGGTCTCAAAAAACCACACACACACACACACACACACACACACACACACAAAACCAACCTTCTCTTTTTGTTTTTTGTCTTCACTTAACAAACATTTACATCCTGCATTACTGTAGAGGAAACTGGGTTCTAGCTAAGAGAACAAATGGTTACTGAGAAAGTGTGCTAGTGAGCTGGCCAATGTGGGCAGTTACAACGTATGGAATGTGTGTTGGCCCTGTGGTCATAGAAATACACGGTCTGGTCTGGTGTTGTGCTGGCATTTTATACTTATCAACAACTTCCATGTACATACAGAACTGTTCCTACAAAGTACGTATTATCCCTGTTTGACAAATAAGGACCTGTCACCCGGAGAGATGAGAACTTAGTGAAATCTGTGACAACCAAATAACTGAGTTTGTAACCCAGGAAGACGGACCCGCTCTCCAGGTCCCTAACGCAGTCAGGGTCATTTTACAGCCTTCCAGGATCTTCAGCTGCAGGAGGCTTAGCTTTCAGGCTTGACCTCAGCTCCATTACCAGGGAAGCACAGGAGAGGGATGCGGCAGCTGGAAACCACTGACAGCCATCTGGGACAGGATTTGAAGCCATCGTCAGGCAGCCCAGAGCTGTGAGGATGACAGGTGGACGTCACTGCTCAGACCTGACACCTAGCCACTCACCTCGTTTTAAATGATAAAGCCTGGCTGGGGTAGAAATGGGATGAAGGGTGTGAAGTTAATGTCAGCCCTTCTAGTACGTTGCTTAGCCAGAGACTCAATAGGAGTCTAGCCCACGAGCCTGGGCCTTGCAGCCCCTAAGACTACCAGACAATGGTTTAATTGATAAGTGGGTTTGCCTATGAGCATCCATCCAATGGGATATCCCATCAGGCTTTCCAATAGATCACCAGTGGAAACTGGCAGGTGGTCACTGAGAAGTCTTACAAACATCACTCATTTCTCCCAATTGTAATTGTGGTCCAGAATGTACCACGTGGGCTTTCCCCTCAGTTGTACCTTGAAATCAGCTGTGAAGTCTCAATGGGACATTTATTTGTCACTCCATGTCCCTTTAGGAAGCAGACAGCAATAAGTGATAAGATGAAGTCACTCTGCCTCCTGGGGCATTGGTCTCGTGTGTCACCAAGACACTTGGGCCCGATGAGGTCTCATTCAGATCTCCTCTACGACTGGCATTTTTTGATTCCATGAGGAACTGGAGTGGACCTTTTCAGGGTTTTCCTGAAGACTATAAATAAACTGTGAGTGGACCACATGGAGGAAGTGAGGATTCACATCACCATGAGGATTCCTAGAGGGTACCAAGGAAACTGAGGCAGCTGGTATTTTGGTTGTTAGGTGGGACCCACCCAGACTCATCCAAGGTGTGTGCATTGCTTATTTTCCTGCATTGATTATTCTTTCTACTTCTTCCTTAGATATGTAAATGCTTTTAAATTCCTGAGCCTGGAAAGAATCAAAACCTTGGAGGAGCTTTCACCAAATGCCACCTCCGTGTTTGAAGTAAGTCACCATAGTGACACCCTGTGATCTCTGCCGGAAACCTCTTCTTGTATGAGCACCCAGCCCAGCAGCGCTTGGCCGGTGATTGACAGAGGCCAAGATTACAATTTTGGGGGAAGAATAGACGGTCAGACCTCACCATGCAGAGCTGATCTGAAAGAAAATTCCACGGTTTGAAGAACTCCTGGAGCTCACTCAGGGGCCTGTTCTATTCCAGCAGTTCCTGGGAGGGGAAGTGGAGTGGTCCTGTGTATGTTCACTGGACTCTCTTGTAGGCTATCAGAGATGCACCCTTCCTTGAGAGTGTAAGATGTGTGAGTGGCTGGACCTTGTGCTATAGCATACTAGGTCTGAAAGAAGTCCATGTAGGCCCCAGGCCCCTTCATCCTAAGGCCCTGCAGCTGAGCAGCCATGTTCCCACCCAGACACACTGTCAGAGCATGCAGAGTAGCCGGAAAACCAGGGGCTTCTGTCAGCAAGTTTCTGGAAATCCCTCAAAGGGGATTGAAAGACTAAGAGGTGGGGAGGAAGGCTGAGCAGGAGTGCACGTCTGGTATGGCTGATCATTGGCTCCAAGTGGGCTCCTGAGACAAACACAATGCCATGATTCAAGAGTAGAAACCTTGATGCTAGGGCCTGAGAGACAGCAGCACAGCAGTTAAGAACACCGGTCGCTCTTCCAGAGGATCCAAGTTCGGTTCCCAGGACTCACATGGTGGCTCACAACTATCTGTCACTCTAGTTACAGGAGACCTGAAGCCCTTTTTTTGGGTACCAGGGTGCACATACATGCAGGGAAAAAAAATACCCATACACATAAAATAAATGTTTCAAAATAAACGAAGACCTGACCCGCATAGACACTCAAGATGAAGGGACGTGGTGACTTCAAAATAGACATTTCCATGTAGAATGCCGTGATAAACAGTGTTTCCAGTGCCAGGAACAACACTCAGCGAACCTCAGGCTTTCTCAAACTTAGGCTCCCCTAAAACGTGGGGAAGGACGGCAGCATCTTCACCGGCCTGGGTCCCCTCTGGTGTTTACACAGCCCAGTGAGAGCGTCCGAGGGAGCAGGGACCAAGAGTGGAGTCACTCTAACAGGACAGAGTGATAGACAGTGCATAGAGAGCCCCGCCTCGAAGATGACTGAGCCACAGTAGTTCCTGGACGCTAAGGCCAGTGGGGACCTGCCAGTGCCACAGACTCACTCGCCAAGAAAAAGAATCAGCCGCCTCTGTAACTTCCCAGAAATTTTACGTATGACAGCATACCCATAGACAACCACCAAGATTAGTTTTTGTTTTTTTAAAGATCTGTTTTGTCCGCATTCATGTCTGTGTGAAGGTCTTGGACCCCCTGGGACTGTAGTTATAGACAGCTGTGAGCTGCCCTGTGGGTGCTGGGAATTGAACCTGGATCCTCTAGAAGAGCAGCCAGTGCTCTTAACGGCTGAGCCATCTCTCCAGCCCTGATTAGTTTTAATATATATGATTATGTGCATGAAGGTTTCACATGGAAAATACTAAGCAGTTACATGCAATTTTCCATTCTATGTGTATGCATGTGTGTATGTGCGCGAGAGAGTAGGCACATGTGCATATGTACTCGCCCATGAATGGGTGCCTTCCTTACTTGTTCACCTTACTGGCGTTTTTGCTGTTTGTTTTTTTTAAGACAGGGTCTTTGAATGAACCCAGAGCTCACAGTTTGAGCTAAACTAACTGGCCAGCAAGCCCGTTTCTGTCCCCTCCCACCGCCAGGGCTCTGGTGACAGACATGGGCCACCAGGCCTGACTTTTATGAGGACTTTGAGGTCCTATGTGCCCAGCAGACACTTTCTCCACTGAGCCATCTCCTGAGATTCAGTGGTTCCCTTTTTATTTTCTTCGCCTTCAGGAAGAAGGGTCTCCCAGTTGCCCGGAACAGGCACCATTTGTCTCTATCAAGCTCACAGTTGGCAGTGCAGAGAAAATGCTCGGTGCCAATGGGCAGGGGGGTTGTGGGCAGCGCCAGGCAGCACCTCAGAGGTGCCTCCCAGTGTCTCCCCAGTCCTTGTGGAGCCTTCGGAGCCAGGCGAGTGAGGCATCTTCCTCTTTTCTCCCACAGGATTATCAGCTGGACACGAGCACTCTGCTGGCCTCCCCGCTGCTGAAGCGATTCACCTGGACTGAGAGCAAGCCCAAGGCCTCGAGGAAGATAGAGTAAGGAAGTGGAGGTGGGGGTGGGCGAGGGTGGGGGTGTGGAGGAGGATGCCGGGAACGATGGTTTGTTGGCGGGCTGTTTAAGGCTACCTGGCCTCCTAGTGTTCAGGTATAACAGAATCCCCCCTCCCCCGCCCCCAGGGGTAGAGAGGGGACACCTATTGGACATTTGGACATATAAACCCCAGGCTCTGTGGCAAGGAAGACTGGGCCCAGAGAAAGGAAACTGTGTAGGGAGTTCATGCAAGAGGCAGGCCTAGAAGCACAGGGTCTTGGTGGAAAGGAGCCAGATGTGTCCAGCTGTGAAGGGAGGGCAGGGCTGTTCATAGGCTCACAAGACAACACTCCTGTTTCTGGTCCCTAGGCCAGCAGGGTCTATACAAGGAGACAAAGTCCTGTTTGCCACCCTGAGAATCCAAACTTCCACAATAAGGGTTTTCTGCATCCTGCTGAACCCATTACCCATGTCTCACTTGCACAAACCGCTGGCTTGACCCATCGGTCAGCCCTTCCTCCTGCACTGTGCCACTGGCAGAATCCCGGGGCTCCTGCTGGGTATTCCACTGGCATAGACGACTTCAACTGTTCTCTATGCTGGGAGGCTACCTACCTACCTACCTACCTACCTACCTACCTACCTACTGACCTACCTACCTACCTACTTAGCTATCTACTACCTACCTAACCTACCTACCTTACCTACCTAACCTACCTACCTATCTACCTACCTACGTACCTACCTACCTAACCTACCTACCTACCTACCCTTTCCTGGCTCAAATGCCTGGCCCTCAGGGCTGGACCCATGTGGGCTCAGCAATTAAGAGCACTGACTGCTCTTGCAGAGGACCCAGTTCCCAACACTCACATGTTCACTAGCAGCCATCTGGTAACTCCAGTACCAGAGGATCCAACACCCTCTCTGGACTCTGAAGGCACCAGGCACACACATGTGGTGTACATACATACAGGTGGGCAAAGCACCCATACACGTAAAAACCAAACAACCAGATTGCCAGTCCACAGGCTGTAGCTGGAGCTGAAACTGAACTCAAATGCTGCAGCCAAGCCCTGAGTGATGCAATGTGTGGTCCACCAGGTCATTGGAAAGACACAGGCACTCCCAGGCAAACAGCGCTTTTCTCTGTAACATGAGCTCAGAAGTGGGCCCTGGTATTGAGGGACACCAATCTGGACAGAAAGAAAGAGTAGGCTAGCTGTTCTTTTGTTTTTTCACTGGGGAACCCATGAGAGGAAAGGGTGGTTATTTTTTACTTGATCTCTGATGAAGGGAAGACAAACCCTAATTTGTATCCCCTATCCTTAACTTAGAGGTAGATCATAGCCAGGCCAGCCTACCTCATGGGGCCTGGGTTCTCTCTGCCGCTAAGCAGTGACTTCAGTCCCATAGTAAAGGGTAGGAGATGCTCTCCTCCCTCCCGTCTTAGCTCATGTAGTATGTGGTACCCGAGAACAACAGTCCCCTAGACCACAGGCCCAGGGGCCACCTGTAGTGACTGTA
Organism: Peromyscus melanophrys; assembly: GCA_902168415.1. Classification (NCBI taxonomy): domain Eukaryota; kingdom Metazoa; phylum Chordata; class Mammalia; order Rodentia; family Cricetidae; genus Peromyscus; species Peromyscus melanophrys. Next base: position 6,192 of record CABHPR010122828.1, read on the forward strand.
TGCGCAGCTCTGCGTTTCTTGAGACCATTAACCATGTACGTGGTGACTGTAAGGAGGAATTTATTTCTAGAGGCCAGAAGTCCAAACTCCAAGGCACTAGCAAGGACGCATGCGCTTCAGAGACTCTGTGGGGGAGGTCTACTCCTTGCCTCTCACAGCTTCTGTAGCTTCATGCTTTCCTCAGTCTTGATCCTCACAGGACCTTCTCTCTGGTTATGACTGCCTTTTGTGTCCACACTGCCCTGGGACCCACCTGACTCATTCAGAATAAGCTCCTCCTCTTTAGACCTCAGTTTAGTTGTGGGGCGAATCACAGGTTCCCAGGATGTGCCATGACATTGAGGAAAGGCAGGCAGGGGCCTATTTTTTGTTTTAAAGCGGATCCCAGGAGCTATCTGACTCAAAAATAGGAGAGGGCTACTGCCAGGTCTTGCCTTCCAGTCAGAATCCCAGGGTTTGCACCATCTCATCAACACATCCCACTCCCAGCCACCGGCATGCCCGCTCCACCCAGTGATACCAGACGGGCACGAGGAAGGTAGTGTGACTAGAGACAGGCAGGATTCTAGAACAGGTGCTGACAGGTGGCCCACTAAGAAAAGGTAGGGATTCGTCTTTTCCCAGAAAACGTCTCAGAGACATCCAATTGACCCTGTTTGTATATTTCTCTTTCTCTTTAGCTTGAGAATAACAAGTAAAAGCAAGGAGTCGGGGCTTTCCAATGTCCCCAGGTCCAGCGTCTGCTTTTCCAGCTGTGGCCACATCAGGCCTGTGCATGACCACTCTGAGCTGGGGAAGGACCTGTGCTGCTCTCCACCCCCAGACTACAACTCTGTGGTGTTGTACTCCTCCCCGCCCGCCTAACGCTTCACACAAGCCAGACAACTAGCCTGACAGTATTACGCATATATGAGTTTACACTTCCTTCTCTCCACAGGAGCCGGCTGCTTTTTGTGACTTAATAGTGCTTTGTTGTTGTTTTTGTTGTTGTTGTTTGACTAACAAGAATGTAACCCCAGATAGTGACAAGTGAGGAACACTGTTGCTCAATCCTCATGTGACTCTGTGTAAGAGAAATCCTAAGCCCAATGACTCACCTGCTCCTGCCCCCAAAGCCTCAGGGCACCCTGGATGGGCATCTGCCGGCCCTGGCACCCGGCGTGGGTCCTTGTGCCCATCTACCGTCCCTGCAGCTGTGGGCGCAGGTGCAGTAGGCCCCCTAGCTCGGCAGCAGCATGCACTGGCCTGCTCCGTGTCCCTGGAGTCCTCTAGCAGGCATTACGACACCTATGGAGGCGAGGAAGGGACAAAGAGAACAAGAGGGACGGGAAAAGGCCTTGGGATGTGTCTTGTGGAGACGGTGCGGGAGAGGGCTCCTCAGTGCCACTTCCTTGGTTTCTCATTCCTGGCCTCTGCTTTTTGGGCACCCTACCAAGAGGTGACAGGGCAGAATGTATGGGACATTTTCTAGATGTTTTCAGGAACCGCAGAACATCTTAAATTGTTCCCTGGGAGTCTGTTTCTGTTGTCTGTTACCATCCACAGCACGTTTAACACACATCAGTGAGGGTGGCACTTGGCTCTCAAGTCATACTTACCATTAGTTCTTCTAGTGAGATGCACTGAGATCTGACCCAAGCTCAGAGGCCTCAACTTAGCCTACTGCTCACAGGGAGCTGAGTGGTCCAGTTTGGCCTAGCAAGGTTGTCCACCAATAGACTCAAAAGCCACATTTTAAACAGTCAGGTTCTATTTCAGGTATTAATCTAGAGATAAGAAAGACACTTCTGCATCATCCTGTTTATACAGTTAGCTATTCAAGGAAGCTGGGGAAGAGTAAGAGAGTCTAGAAGATGGTTTTCTCTGTACCCAAACCAGGATTAATGGACTCGAACCCAGAAAGACAGAGTAAACGCTCCATGTATAATAGCCAAACCAATTACATCCACAGAGTTGGAACCTCAGTTTTCTTTTTACTTTATCTTGGGTTTCACCGCCTCAAGCCAATCTGAGAGGAGCAAAAGAGCATTAGCCAATGTTTATTAAGCACTTTATGCTCCTTGGAAGAAGAGGCGATGTGTGGTTTGTGAAGCTATTTCCACAGCTGGGACTCAGGCTGTTAGTCAATGAGCCATCAAAAGGAAAAAAATAACCCTATTTTCATGTTTCAGACCCTACCTGGGGGTCTAAGGATGATAGGGACAGGGTAGAAATGGGGAGACAGGGTAGAAAAGGGTGCCTACTCTTTGGAGTCTAGAGATTTTAAGCCCTGGATCTCTAGAATTGGCTCTGTTAAATGTTGTATGTGCAAATTATGGTCTGTGTGTTTAGGACGTGTGCACCTGCTGAAGCCAGTCACAGCTGGGCAGACATGAGTAGTTGCCTTGTGAGAGCAGACCACGCTTCCTTTATGCCACTTAATTCTATGGCCTGACCAATGGCATGTCTGCCCACTTCCCTGTGCACCACATTCTTAAGGTTCTCTGTCTGAGGAGAATGGAGGCTCGGCACAGTCCCCAGTGAGACAGTGTGCCGCCACAGTGACTCTTGGGGTACTCACTAGCCAGGACAGAGAAGTAGGAAAGGGCTTTCCACCAGGAACTGGATAAAGAGAAATCAGGCAGGGCTGGGGGAAGACATCTTTGTGTATCTGCAAAAGCTCGTGTCAGCTGGCAAGTGTCTGAATCAGGCGATCAGACACAGGCTGCCAGAGAAATGAATGATGTCAGCATTTTCAAATCATTGAAACACTCAGCTGTTAGTGAAAGAAAACCTTAGCCAGTCCTGTACTATTTTGATTTTAATCATCTAATTCTTAATAAGAGACTTTAGCAAGGTCCCTTTTCCCACAAAAGTAAAGAAAATCTATTGGGATTCTCTGGCTCTGCTTGAGGACTTAGCTTTGGAGTCCATGGAAGTCCATCAGCGAAGAGAAAGGAAGAAGACAGATATATCCGAGTTTTTAAGGCAGGAAGACAAATGGCGACGTGTGATGACACACATACCTAGCTGCAGTGTGCCCGTTCGGATGTTAGGACTCGGACAGTGAAGTAAGGCCATTTGCCATTCGAGGCCAAAGTGGCCGGCACTAAGAACGAACAAACATTTCTCCTAGTGTTTGAGACCGCCAATGTGTAACCAGGGAGCTGAAACCTCAGGCAGGTCTAAGTTAACCCGAGAGAGGATCCTCAGGGACAGATCTGTTCAAACCCTGAAACCTGCTGCACAGCCTGAGTGCCTTGCTCCCCGGCCTATCAATCAGCTCAGTCAAGGAGGAGGGGCATGACCGATGGTGGTAGGAACTGTATCTGTGTGTGTGTGTGTGTGTGTATCTGTATGTTTTGTGCATAACTATTTAAAGAAACTGGAATTTTAAAGTTACTTTTATATAAATCAAGATGGTATGCCAGAGACAGAACTAAGACATGATCTGGTCCCACCTTTTAGTCATGATGAATGTATTTCGTATATTATCTTCATTTAATAAAACTCACTTTCAAAACCAAGTATTTTCTTACTTTCCTCGTAAAAGAGAGGGAAAAAGGAATCCTGGGTGTGCCTCGGGGTGGGTGGGGTGACTGAGTGCCGGGACCACTCACTAAGTGTCAGTTATCAAGCAGGACGCAAGGAAGATTAAAGCATGTACCACTGGAGCAGGGGCATGCGACAGATACCCCACTGGTCGCACACAGCGGCGGCCTAGGCCACAAGATGCTGCACACTGCCAAGGAAGAGAAAATTCACAGAAGGCAGTGTATTGAGATTCTCTAGGAACAGAACCAGCAGAATGAAACTATACACATTTGAAGGTGATCTATGAGCGAGTAGAGAGGGGCTCAGTGGTCAACCACGGCGCTTGCTGTTCTTGGAGAGAAGATCTAGGTTTGGTTCCCAGCACCCACGTGACACCTTGAGACAATCCGTAACTCCAGTGCCAGGAGACCCAATGCCTTCTCAGGAACCAGGCACTCGTGTGGGGCACATATATACACGCAGACAAAACATTCACACACAGAGAATTAAAACAACTAACACTTAAAATTATTATCCTTTTTCCGAGTGCTTTTCACCTGGGCGGCTACCAGAAGGTGCCACGACATTTGGGGTGGACCTCCCCAGGTTAATTAACACAGCCAAGATAATTCTTCAACTGAGGCTCCTGCTCAGGTGATTCCAATCTGTGGCAAGTTGATTATTTAAAACTAACCACCACAGACAGCTTGCCCAGAAATACCAAAATGAGTGAGATCACAAACCAATAAATCTCACAGAGGGACTGCTGGCTGCCTATGAAGAGCAAACAGTTAAAAGCAGGCATCTCCCCTAAATGCTCATTTTCAACTGATAAACGAATACACAATTACAAAAATACGTGTGTATTGTGAGCACACGTAGGTTAGAGGGTACACGTGGGCAACAACAAATGGGCAAAAAAGCATAAAACACAAGAAATTCCCCAAGAAAAGTGCTACACCTTAGATGTCTCCAATTGGCCCTATGGGTTACATCCCGGAAGAGACATTCCAGGCACTAGATATAAAGTAAAGTGGCTATTCGTGTATCTGGCTGATAATACCCTGGGGAGCTAGCTTGGAGAAACAAGGCAGGAACTAGACAAACATTCTTGGGTACAAAGGCAAGACAAAAGAATAAATGGCCAATCTCAGTAAACTTGAGAGGTATTTATTTGGTCTTCGAGAATCTGAAATATTTTTAAAACACTGGTTTTTGAGCGTACATGGCAGTGGGCTGTCTTGGGCTGGGGGAAGGCTAGTTTTCATAACTAAGTCACTCATTTGGGGAACGATTTGAAGAGTGCTCCAGGAACCAGCTTCGTGTCAGAAGACAGATATTTTCTCATGACTCTGGAACTGACAGGACATCTGAGAATTCTGTTCTTCAGCATCGGGGTGACCTAGTAAATGTTTCCTAGACTCTGCAGAGTAAAACACATCTCCAGATCTGGGGCTTTCATAGGTCAGGAATGCTGAAAAACATGCTGGGTCCCAACACAGGGATGGCAGGTTCTAGTTCTAAAGGACGACCGGAATCCAACACTGCACATTCTCTGGGGCCAGCCTGGCCAGCAGCCCTCCCTGTCCTTCCCTTAGAGGTCACACAAACTCCCTAACCTTGCTCCAGCATCGTGGCTGCACACCTCCCTGGTCCGTCCTTCACACTACAGCTGGAGTAATTGTGTCACAGTCCTCTTCAGTAGCCTTTTCCCTGGGGTCAAAGGCCAAAACAAAGGTCCACGGGTCGAATACTTGGCCTTCCTTAGAAACTTTCAAGTCCTCAACTTACCCCGTCCTAGCAGCACACATCTCCTTGTGCATCCTTGCCTTCCCGTGGGTGGGGCTGGCGACTCCACTGCCTGCAAGTGCTCCCTCAGCACAGGCTTCAAGAGACCTCTGTCCAGGCCACCCTCTGACACTGCACCACCACATCTAGAGGGGCAAACATGGCCAGGTAAATGAGAATCACAGACAAGAGAATTTTCCTGGTATTAATGTTCCCTATGCCAGAGGCTTATGCTAAAAAAAGTTAGGTTATCTGATATTTAGATTCGACTCTATTTGCTAAATCTGGTAACTGCTGGTTCTCCTCTCATAACCATAATTACCTTCTAAAAACTATATACAGTTGTCAGTATGCAAGTATCCCCCCTTCATCCCAACCAAAACCCATGATGATGTCTTTTAAACAGTAGAGTGCATTCACTCTTATGTATGGCTTAGAGCATGTCTACAAGGTTTATAGTAATTAACTCGGTGTAAATACAACTGAAATAACTGTCCTTGGAATGACAAGAAACAGTTGGAAGCTCCAAACACCAGAAAAGTATCTTCCTTTGGCTTTGAGAACTACACCTGACATAAAATAGACAGTCAATAAATATCTGATGAGTGAATCCCAGTTCATTCCTCTGTGGCACTGACAGGTGAACTACTTGGCCAAGTACACAGAGGGTTTAAAGTGCTCAGCAGTGGGGCCAATACTTCCAATACTTCTGCTGGGTCTTGTTGCAGCCAGCTGGATTTTTACCCACCTTGTCACACTGCTGTTAGGAAGATTTAAAGGCATAGGTTTAAAAATCAACCTTTCTCCCTCTGCAGTCTATGTGGAGGGAGATTTCACAAGGGCCCCTGTGGGTTACAAGTGGAAGAACAATCCACTGCCTCAAGAGATGGGACCAAGATCTAGCTGCACCAGTCGGAGATCACCAAATCCGACACTGGCCTGGCTTGAACAACATCTTACCCTACAAACCTTACAAATCGGTCTTAATTTGATTCCTATCCACAAATGTTTCTCTACAGAAGTCCCCCTGTCCCGTTGACAAGCCATCTGCCCGTCTCAACTGGAAGCAATCTCCTCTCCTTATCACTCTGCTGTTCTCCCCCTAAGCCTCAAGCCTCTTGACTACTTTTCCATCCTGTAGATTCACCTCTTCAAATCACAGAAATTTCAAACGTACAGGAAGAAAAAAACCCACAATAAAGTACTACTTACGTTCAACAAATGCTAACATGTTTGCACAATTTATCCTTGTGGAATGTTTCTGGAGAAACTGGCAATCTCTCCTCCATGTGGCAAATGACACCAAGACACATTAGCTACAGGGTGCAGCTCAGTAGAAGCGTTCACAGCTAGCTCTTGTGAGGCCCTGGGGTCCCTCCCCAAAGGGTGAGGGGACTAGCTCATGCCACTCCCTGTCCTGTTAGGTGAATGGTTTCTCAAACATGCCTACACAGCAATCCCTCAGATCTGCAAGCCTCAGTCCCACACAGACAGACACAGGAGACACACAAGTAAGTGGTGAGCCACCAATCAAACCTGCTACCATGTCACCCCAAGGCAGAAGTTCTTCAAAACCCAATCAAGACCAACAGCACTGTGTTGTCTGAACTGGTAAAAATAGTATCAGAACAAAGACAAGTTTATCTCTGCAAATCTTTATTAAAAAATACTGCTATACACATAGAGACTGAGAACAGGGTTAAAGATGAGCAACAGAGACTGGGACTGTGACGTTAGAACTTAACATACTGGTGCTTTTTAGGGACAATGTTGATATCCAAGTGACAGAACCAAGGTCAAAGCAAATTTCAAGGGCACCCTCAAAGGCATCTGCAGAGAAGTAAATACCAACAGGTTTAGAAGAGGCACAGACAGCTGAAATGAGAGACACTACATGATTTCCAGGTTGTCCTTTCCATGCTCTGTCTGTCCTAACAGGAAGTTACGGGGAGTTCACATCCTTAATTCGACACTCTCAGATAGTAAAGTCTTCCTATGGACTAAATATTAACTTTCAGACAACCTCCTAAATGGGTTTACATTGTGGAAAAGAGGGCTCCCTTAAAAAAAAAAAAAAAAAAAGGAAAACAAAAAAATAAAAACAAAAACCCTCCGCCCAAAAAACACCGACGCAGAACTCAGAGTTCTTTTGAACCATTCCCAATAAAAATGAACTGAAAAATAAATATAAAATAAAGCTAAAAAAATATGCATTACCTGACACCAACTGTTTTCTGGCTGACAATATTTACTCATGAAAACGTTCAGCTGACTCCCTTAACTACCCAAACCAAGCCCTGAGGTTACTAGGGGCTGAAGCAAACTGGCGTTTCTGATGCAGACATTGGGTTTGTGATGTGAACCTGCCTTGCAGAGGGGAAGTTTGCTGGTCTATGCGGATTGAAAGGTTCAAGCCCTAATTTACCCCTGCCCTTCTTTAGCATTCACATAACATTGGTCCACAAATGAAAATTTTCAAAAAGTTCCCAGGCCCCCAAAAACTAAAATAGATGACCCCCTTTCATTTTCAAAGAAAACAATATTGGAAAAAATCTCCAGCCCGCTTATAAATTAAGCATTTCATATTTCTTCTAGAATACAAGTAGTTCTTTTTTGTACAAAAGAATTACAATATGATTTGTCAAAAAACATATAAAAAGACAGCTGCTCTTCCTCAAATACATGAGCTAATGATAAAGACTTTTGTGTGTTACATCAAAAGTTCTTGTTCCTCTTAAATAAAAGGTCCTTTTAAACAAAAGGGACATCATGGTGGCAAATGTTCATTATCCTTTGAATAGTGAACATTATGTTCTTTTAAATCCATCCAGATCAAATGCAGCCATTGATTTTCCATTGACAACTGATGCGACCACTCGTGGATGCAGACGTGCTTGTTAGACATGTGACCTGTGTCTCTAGTCAAAGCTTTTCGGTGAAGAGAGGTGCTTTTTCTTGATGCAAATCTCAAGGCAGAGAAAAATCATTTTAAAGCTTATAAAAAGTGGACAGAGAAATGTTAAAAACTTCTCTGAAATATACAAATTCGTATGCTTGTTAAAAATGAAGACAGTAACGTCAGCTGCAGGTGCTTGGGAGTCTGTCTTGACCTTCTGAGTCTCTACATTCTCTTCCTAGTCACGTGGTGCACACCCAGCACAAACTGAACACTCAGCTCTGAGAAGGAGATGAAGTCTTCATGGCGGCCTTAGGAGAAAATCCCTATGTATTTGGCAGTCTTCGGTATCAAAGTGACCAGAAATCCCACAAATACTTGAGTTTGGCGACAACGGTATGTCCAAATAGTAAGAGTTCCAAGGAGGCACACTGCGAACTTTGAGACGAGCTCTTAGGACGGTCCTGCAGTCACTTTGGGTTAAGCAGTGAGCACAAAGGCACAGCAGACAAGTGTCCCTCCAGAGTCGGACTGCCAAGCACCGACCACTGCTGTGCTCCGTTCGTCCACCTCCTCCACAGTGTCTCCAAGTCTGTATCCAGTGTAAAGTACCATTATAAAGCTGTAGTTCAAAGACAAAAAAAGCAAACTGCAGAGACCTTAGAGTAATACAACTCCTCAACTTTAGGCCTTCAACACAATTTCATTTTTGCTATTAAAAATTGCATCAATTAAGTGTATCTGACTGGCAGGCTCTTTGAAGAAGGCTCCGAATGAACCTGGAGAAGAGCAGGGCCTGCTCCTTCAGCTACTGTTCCGATCGTTACCTGGAAAAGGATTTAAATCAACAAATAGGGGAAAATTCATATTCAACAACTCACTGATATTTCTCTTTGTGTGTTCTTAAACACAACACAAGCTTCAATTTGAGCTAACGGTAGGTGGCACACCGAGCTTGCGTACGACACCCTTAAGGACTGTGCACTACACTGTACTATTGACCTGGCCCGTCCCCCAAAAGCAAATTCTGCATCTCTTAGTGGCAAAAAGCTGCCTCTTTTTGTTTCCCAATGTCTTTGCAAATAGTTCCCTTAATAAGTATACAATGTGGCAAGAGGTCAAAGATCAGAAAAAAGTCTTTAAAAAATTAAAATTAGTGCATACACAAGTGGAAAAACAGAAGCAGGAGCATCATTCACTGACATAAACTCTTCACAGAGGCCTGTGGCAGCCAGAGTGCGTAGAAAGTGAGACATTCTTCCTCTCAAGTAACAGTGCACCTGACCCAAGTGCAAGAAGCTCCACTCCTTCCTTCCTGCTCACCGCCCTGGTGGCAGGAGACAGCGACAGGTCACCGTAGTGCAACTGGCTATAGGCTCAGTCCTTCACCATGCCCTGTGGACACTTTTAGCAAATACTACAACTGACCATTTGCAGCCGCAATCAGTTCTTGAAAGGTATTTTCAAAGCAGCGTTTTAGGTCACTGTACGTCACCACCAGCACGCTCTTCTCATCCCTGGAAATCAGGCTTATTTTCTCTGGCACGCCAGCGTCTAGCTGAAAGAGGTAAGGTATAAAAAAATATGTAGCTCATCTCTTGAGGAAGAGAGCTGATTTAACCCATTTTAGGACAACACTTTCGACAATGATAAATGAAATACTTAAAAGTACTTCTGTCACAGTCCCTTTCAGATTTCCATAAAATTTCAATCAATTTTTCCCCCAAAGAAACATTACCATGTTTCTCCTGCCTGCCTTACGGTCTAAAACATGTTTGATTTCTATCTTCTGGTCAACTTGGTGCTCTTTAGTTATTTACCCGATGGTTTCCATTTTGTATATTATGAACACCAGTGTAAAACAGACAGGATTAAGTATGTATTCTTTAGGAGAAACACACAGAAGTACTATGGTATCCACGGCCAAACTGTACTCCAGAGAATGTCAATTAGATGTCACCAATGAGTAGTTCCGTGTCCACTCAGTCCCTTACTCTCCTGCCATTTGATGTTGTAGAGCGTCTCTGTTTCTGTGGCTTCCTCTATGGGCGTCCACTCCAGCTGCTGGGGGTGAGCAGGAGTGTTTAGGACACGGTTCCCACTGCAGTTTTAGCTGCTTCCTTCACTGTCCGTCCCACTAACTGACTCACTGAAACAGGTTTACATTTCACTGTAGGCTTAAAACTGTCAATTGTTTTACCAACAATTTCTGTCAATCATTCCCATCAAAATGACCTTTCGCAGAATCTTAGATTTTAATCAATATGGTCTCCTCCCTGGAAAATTGACATTCCAGATTTGGAGTAACTTTTATTTACTACTGTACGATATGGCTTAGTACAGTCACTGTCAGTATCTACAGACTCTTAACACAGTTCTACCTACTATGTGCGGACACCAGCAATACTAGGCTACTACATGTTAGAGCATGTTCTACTGACTGCTCCCCAATGTCCTCCCTTCAAGAAGTTAAGGAGGATGAGCATGGGAGCAGCAGCCACCAGAGCAGTGACAGGCCGCCCTGGGCTGTGGACAGCACTCTCAGAATGTCTACAGAACTCAAACAAGAGCAAAGCAGCACCTGGCAGCACAGCCTTCTCTGCAGGGCCACCGAGCATCGTTTTCCTACGGGACATTCTCTCTCTGCTACTTGAAATGCAGGGACGGATAGGGCAGGGTTTCCACAGAGAGTTGAAGGGGGTGAGACACATATACTCTAGGTCATTCATATATAAAGATAGTCTTTGCTTACTCTTTTTTTTCTCTTTCTACTTTTTAAAAACAAAGAAGGGAAAAAAGGCCATGGACGGATATGGCACCCGACCACTGTTTTATCAGCACCTGATTTACCCACAGCTTTATACGAAGACTATGATTTATTTCCGAACACACCTCCTCTCTCTCATGCATGTGTCCCACGGTGGGTGCAGGTTGTGGAGGTCAGAGGACAACTTGTCAGTCTTTCTCTCCTCCCCTTCCCGTGTTTGAGACAGGGTCTCTTTTACCATGTGCACACATGTGCCTACACATATGCAGACATACACGCATGCAAGCGGTCACACCAGACACAGTTTTCCCTACTCACTGTCCTCCTCAATGAAACAAATGACATGTCAACAAAGTATAAAGGAGGGAGTGCGGTCCTTTTGTGATGCTTTATCCAAGTAAAAGATGCACAACGCAAAGCCACCTGTGGGTCACCACCCCCTTGAGGGGGTTGGCTGGCCTTTTCATAGGGCTCGCGTATCATTTACGATGATTCATAACAGTAGGATATCACAGTGATGAAGTAGCAATGAAATGATTTTATGATGGGGGTCAGCACAACACAAGGCACTGTATTAAAGAGTTGCAGCGTCAGGAAGGTTGGGAACCCCTGCTCTAGACACTCCTGCTTTTCTTCTTGAGTGTTGGGATTAAAGGTGTGAGCTGCCACGCTCAGCCAAAAAAACAATCTCACTGTCGGGCCAGAGAGATGGCTCAGAACTTAAGAGCCCAGGCTCCTCTTCCAGACGTCCTGAGTTCAACTCCCAGCAATCACATGGTGGCTCACAACCATCTGTAATGAGATCTGGTGCCCTCTTCTGTCATACAGGCAAACATGCAGACAGAACACTGTATACATAATAAATAAATCTAAAAAAAAAAAAAAAAAATGGCCTGTCTTAAATCCTCACAAAGTACAGCAGGTATACATCCTGTTTTCTTCAGTCTCCTAGTACTTGTACACACCGCAACTCTACCAAGTTGTAACAACTGTGCTTGTTGTAAATGTGCTTGCCACCAAGCCTGACACACCTGCACAAAGGAGAGAATGAGCTCCAAAGTGTCCTCTGACCCTGTGTGTGCACATGAGGCATGCACGCACGCACGCACGCACGCACGCGCACACACACACACACACACACACACACACACACACACACACGCGCGCGCACACACACACGCACATTGATGTAACGAAAAAACTATTAAAAACTACTGGTTTTCCTTACAAATTACCTTGTTGAGACAGGAAATGATGTGACTGAGGTCAATCCAGGGAGCACCTGCTTCTGTGACCTGATGAAAAAGATGATCCCTAAAGAGTTTCAACAGATAACGGTCTCCAGTCTCTGACCAGGTCGGATCCTTCTGAAACCTGGGGAGTCAGTATTTGATCTCAGTGTCTCACTCTCCATGCATGTGGTCATATTTTTCAGATTCAAGATTAACCCCGTTTTCCCCAGTAAATAAGAAATTAGACAGCTTCTGTAAAGTGCTTAAAAACCAACCAAAAAAACAAACCAACCAAGCAACCTCAACCAACACAAAATACATAAATCACACTTCTCAACATTCAGTTCACAGGAACAACTATCCCTTATATACCACTCAATCTTTACAATTAGGTAAAAAGGCAAAAAAAGAAAGAAATGTCTTTAAACATCTCTGGCCAAGCCTGTAAGGAAATCTTCTCTCCATCCATGCTCCAGGTCATGGAGACATCAGCTAAGTTTCCACTTTACCAAAGAACATAAACCGGGAAATGTTTAGAGAGAGGAAAAGCTGCTTCCTGTCCTTCACACTCCACTAGAAGGTGAGCTGTGAGCACTGGAGAACCAGAGACAGCTTGTAGTTCTCAGCACCCGAGGAACCTGCAGTCTAGAGGAAACAGAGAAAGCAGGGCCTGCCCAACTACACAGTGCTCTGACAAGTGGGTCCGACAGACAGGGCTGACGCATGAACTGCCCTGGAAGGAGGAGCTGAGGCTGCTGCCCCAACACAGGCATGCTCTGCAGTCCGCAAACTAAGAAAGGGCAGTGCACCTAGACGGGGGGCGGAGCGAAGTAAGGACGAGCGGCCCTGCTCGACCGGGAAAAACGGGACAAGCATTCTAGAATACTGTTCTTCACCCGAACTCAGTCGTAATCAACAACGCTTCATCCATTTGGCCACATATATAAACATCTACAGAGGAAAAGCCTAAGCACAGTCAGAGATGACTAGCTCCTGAACAGACAACCTATAGCAAGCAAGGACAGCACAATAACAATCGATCACAGATAGAAGAAGATCCTCAAATAGGCTCCTTAAAGAGCAAGTCCCAAGCAAAACGGTACTGAAATTCAACTTCTTACTCATTGAGCTGACAAAAATCCCAAGTTTTAAAGAAAGCATTGTTAGTCAGGCCTTCTCAAGAACAATACCAAACTACCCTGCAAACCTGACATCTGGAGACTCCACTGTCCCTCCATAGTGACCAAGGCCCCCTGCAGCACTGTTCGAGGACACCACACTGGAGACAACACGGAGCAAAGGGCAGCACAGTACACAGGGCACAGCTCTGGACATGCCCTGTCTGTACATGACCAGGGACCTAACCTGTCTGTCTCCAGTTCTCTCTTTCTACCCCCCCATTCATTCATTCATTCATTCATTTATTCATTCATTGGATTTTCGAGGCACAGTTTCTCTGTGTAACTCTGGCTGTCCTGGAGCTTGCTTTGTAGACCAGGCTGGCCTCGAACTCACAAAGATCCACCTGCCTCTGTCTCAGAGTTCTGGGATTTAAGACATGTGCCACCACCCAGCTCCAGTTCTCTTAGACAGGAGCAATGCCTCCATCACAAGGGCAGCAGAAGGAGAAGCAGGTCAGACTGGTGTATCGTGGAGGATTCTGCCTAATTCCAAACAGGGCTGAGCAGGAAGATTTCTAACATTAGTACAGTGAGAAGTGACAATGTTTATGTACTTAAAAAGAGAAAATACACAATATATTTGTACCTGTAACTCTGGAAGTATATATAAAATTTTTATAAATAAACTAGTCAGGGTGAGGACAACCGGTAAGACTGAGGTTGTTAGGTATAAAGAGAGGGAAGATATTTTTTCACCACAAAACTTTTTGAAAATTCACATATAACATATTAAGAAATGTAAACAGAATTTTATAAGGACAATCTAGAATTTTATACATAATCATTTATCAATAATGTGTAAACATAGAAAAAAGACAATTTTAGCTTTGCAAAAACTCATGGATTTACCTCTTGTGAGAGGTGTGTGCTCCGAGAGGGTGTGCTTTACTGACTAAGAATAAATCAGAGGAAAAAAGCAAGCACCAGAGCGGTTAATCCAGAGAGAGAAAAAGAAGCGGAGAGCAGATGTTCCAGGCCGCGTGTGAGTGTGACGGAGAGCAGATGTGCCAGGCCGAGTGTGAGTGTGACGGAGAGCAGACGTGCCAGGCCGCGTGTGAGTGTGACGGAGAGCAGATGTGCCAGGCCGCGTGTGAGTGTGAGGAGAGCAGATGTGCCAGGGGGGGTCAGACGTGCCAGAGAGCAGATGTGCCAGGCCGCGTGTGAGTGTGACGAGAGCAGATGTGCCAGGCCGCGTGTGAGTGTGACGAGAGCAGACGTGCCAGGCCGAGTGTGAGTGTGACGGAGAGCAGACGTGCCAGGCCGCGTGTGAGTGTGACGAGAGCAGATGTGCCAGGCCGCGTGTGAGTGTGACGGAGAGCAGATGTGCCAGGCCGCGTGTGAGTGTGAGGAGAGCAGATGTGCCAGGGGGGGTCAGACGTGCCAGAGAGCAGATGTGCCAGGCCGCGTGTGAGTGTGACGAGAGCAGATGTGCCAGGCCGCGTGTGAGTGTGACGGAGAGCAGATGTGCCAGGCCGAGTGTGAGTGTGACGGAGAGCAGACGTGCCAGGCCGCGTGTGAGTGTGACGAGAGCAGATGTGCCAGGCCGCGTGTGAGTGTGATGGAGAGCAGACGTGCCAGGCCGCGTGTGAGTGTGACGGAGAGCAGACGTGCCAGGCCGCGTGTGAGTGTGACGGCTGCGAGGGACAGGAGGTGAGGACAGGAGGTGAGGACAGGAGGACAGGACTGCTGTGCTACCTTAGACTCTCCCAAGGGTTTCCTATCGCTGACGACAGAGAATTTACCGTCAAGTGCTGAAGACAAGCTGTCTGCTTCAGTGCGTTCTATGAACAATTCTCAGCCCCAAGAGAGCGTAACTAGGCAACTAGAGAAGAAGAACCGCAATGACGCTGAGAAAGGATGGTGTGTGCTCTTCACAGCCATGCCAACCCCGAGAACAGAGGACGACAGCGGGAGGGCTGTGCTGAAGAAGAGGCTGGGTCACCAGGTGACTCAAATACCGAGAAAAAGTCAACAGAACAGAAGACCCGCATGTCCTGAAGTACGGGTAAATCAATGAAAATGCTGAGACACGGTTTCCAGAACTGGTTAACATACATCCTCTTACTTAGGATGGTCATTAGAGATAATCCTAACTGAGAATCTTCATTTTGAAAATAGCCAAGTGGGGCTGGAGAGATGGCTCGCTGCTTAAAAACACTGGCTGGTCTTACAAAGAACCTGGGTTTGACTCTCAGCACCCACACAGAGATTCACAACTGTCTTTAACTCCAGTTCCAGGGGATCTGATGCCATATTCTGGCTCCTCAGACACCATGCACGCATGTAGTGCATGATACAAATGCAGGCAAATATCCCCAGATATGTAAAATGAAAATAAATGTTTAAAAAAGAAAGGAAAACAGGTAAGCAGGCTTTAACTCCATGGGAGAAAAGAAATCCCACAAGCGATAGTATGCACCGGTCATTTCCCTCTGTGAGAATAGACAATCCCGAGGAGTGACTTACTGTAGTCATAACTGCAACTCTGCCCGGCCTGTCAACAATGAACAAAGTGCAGACACCAACTCTATGTCTGATAACTCTAACTTAAAATCAAGATTGAACTGAGACAGCATGAAATGACCACGCCACTCTATTATCAACATGACATCTATAAAAATGCATTTTCACAGAAGAGACACGCTACAGCTAAGAGATCTCTAATGTCTCCCAAATGACCAGGAAAAACCGATGCGACCAGGCTTCCTACAAGAGACAGGTACTTCCTACCGCCTTCCTTTCCTGGCACACACGGCTGATTGCTTATATGGGCACACAAGTTCCTAAGAACCACCACACCTGGGCTGTGGTTTTTCAAGGTCACTTCCTTAAGAGCTTGCCCCTTTTCCAGACAGAAACATTAGGAAGGCAGTCCACTCATCCCTTATACAAGTTAGCTCCCTTGGTTTGAAAACATGCTGTCAATACTGTAAACCCTTACTCTGGCCTCTCGTTGATTGTTCCCAATTTTGCTAGAAGTCTAAACAGTCTTCCATTTTGAACCTCCTATAAAACATTTTAAAAACAGAGAGAATGTTAATGTCGAGGCCGAATATAAACAAAAGTTTTAAAAATGGTACTGTGCACCCATATTATTCTTATACAATAAATCCCAACACCACACTTTTGGGTTATGCTCTTAAATATATGCCTATTTTGTTGATAGTCACACTCAAGGAGATTATGCAATTGATGATTCTAGGAAGTATTTAAAATATTCACATTAAACAAAACCAAGATTTTAGACCCATGATTACAGCCAAGTCATGAATGAGTAGGATATTAGAGCCTACACTAACACCCAGTGTGGACAAGGAGAGCACTGCGGTCCCAGCCAGCACCACAGTGAGTACTGTATGCCAATTTACACAGTAACCAGACTTGACCTTAGCAAGGTCTTCCTCGATGACATCATTTCTCATCTGAGCAGCATCCAGTTGAGTATAAAACCGAGCACCAATCATAGGCATGATGTCATTCACACTCCGCATCCTGTTTTGGTCAGTCAGTAAGTACCTATGGAGACAGAAGAATCCCGTGAACGGACGGCCAGGGCCAGTTAGGGACAACACGGCCGTAGGCACACAGACGCTGCTGTCCCTACAGTCCGTGTTCACAATTTAAACACATACTTTCCATGCAAACTCTGTTCTGAAATTCAGTATTACTTTTCTTCTCTGGAACATCTAAGTCCAGACGTCTCTCCTCTGCGTCCACTGTCACAGATGTGAAACAGTGAAGCAGAAGAGGGCCACACTTACCCATTTCCACCCTTAAGCCTTTTGTTTCAATAGTGCTGCATGAAATGGCCGTGAACAAGTCTCAAGAGTGGGAAACACTGGAAGGCTGAGGGATAGGGAACTTCCCCTCCTGTTCTTCCAAGAGAACCTGCTTCTATTTTTGCCACAGAGTCTTGCTATGTTGCCCAAGAAAGCTTTAAATTCTTGGGTTCAATTGAGCATCTTGCCTCCATTCTTTGGACTACAGGCACATGCCACCACACCTAACTCAAAGTCATTTTTTGGTCTGAAACTGAATCTTCAGTTGTGCAACAATGACTTAGGCAGAGAGAAACCGTCCTCTGCTCCATGACTTCATGTGCACCTGTCACTTCTGGGCGGGCCATCTCTACAGACTAAGGCACCAGTTCACCTCCTTTTCTACCACCACTGAGGGAGAAAGTATTGGTCTTTCAGGAGCCCCCTGCAGAGTCCAGTGATGGTCAATCACTTGGCCACTACTTCCTCTAAAGGTAAGTCCTTCTCTCACCTCCTTGCAAGTATGCTTCAGGAAACTGTCTTCAGTTATCACTGCCTGCAAACAGCTTACTTGCTTTTATCTTTTACATCTTTTTTAAACTTGTGCGTATGTGTGGTGGTGGGGTATGACACCTAAGTGCAGATGCACACGGAGGCCACAGGAGGGATTTTATCCCCTGGAGCTGCAGTGGTTACCAGCAGTTTTGACTCAGGTGCTGTGCAAGGGCAGTACACACTCTTAACTGGTGAGCCATCTCTCCAGCCCTTCCATGTTTCGTAAGCTGCTAAAAGATGGGTTGAAATTATGCTAATCTTATTAGTAAGTATCCTCAGATTTTGGCATACATAAACATTCTTTTGATGAGTAGATGAATGATTATAACCACACAAATTATCTTAGTTATCCACAGTAACCACTGATACTTACATTTACCTAATAATACTGAAACCCATTACCAGCTATGTGACAACTTGATGAGGTACTCTCTTATTGTGCCTCAGTTTTGTCTCTAAAATGGGGCTAATAATGACACTCCATTTACAGATGTTAGAGAATTAAGTGCAATTCATTTCAAGCAGTTCATAAGTGACTTATGTAGCTCGATAGATGTTACTTTATTGTCACTAGTGAAGAATGCCTTTTCATTTATTTACTTTTTTCTAAGCAATTTTTCAAGTATTTAAAGCCTCATATATCATTATCTACTTTCAATAATTATTAACATAAAGTGAATTTAATTACTATCCTCAGCTCCTACTTTTTCAAAGGGGAACTTTTAGAGTTTATAGTCTGCAATTGTCCAGAACAATCTGGATGTTGTAAACCAAGGCTAGAATCATACACAAAACATTTTTCCCCCAAAAGCTATATTGTATTAATTGATTATTTCTAGGTCCCAGGCAAACACTGGGTTCTGGTGTCTCGCAAGCAAGAGGGAAGCCAGTTTAACGAAGAACAGGTGGGCAGCCCCATCCTCCACTCCCCAGTTCCGTACCCCAGGGCTCGTCCAAAAAGAAACTGGACCATCCAGGGCTACACAGAAAGAGCACAAGGGATCACTGGAAGCTAAAAGAAACTACTGATTAGGATCAATACATTCTAATGGCGTCTAGAACTGAACCGGGAAAATTAGAGTCCTCCTAGCATCTTTCCCCTGACCAAACTCACAGCTGTAATCAAAGCTGCCTGTCCTCCCCTGACATCCTCACTAGCAGACGTGTCTGAGATAGTAAACGATCCTTCGGGGGTGATAGTAGTCCACAGTGGGTTTCTCTGAAGTCAAATGCATTCCAAACTTACACTCAAAGATTTCCTGGAATCTTCCATTCTCTGAACTGCATGCTTAGACCAGAGACTCACATATATAACTAGACTGTGAAGAGGAGGCTGCCTTAGAGTCTCTCACTATCTAGAGCAACACTGGCCAAGGGAACTCAAGAGACGGCAGAAATCTTCTGTCTGTGCTGTCCATGACTTAGCTGCTGGGAGCAAAATCTGTGGCTGTGAAGCTCTTGAAATATGACTAGTGTAACCCAAGAGCTAGCAGCTAGTATGTGTCGGTGCAACTCTAAAGGGCACTCTCTGATCAAGTGGCTAATTGAAACAAACTGGTTTATGAATTGTAAGGAACATATAAAGATTAGGACATCAGCAGCTGCTGTGTCCGCCTGACTTTATAAGCAGTGGGAGGCTCCTAGGACAGCTCTATTTTCATCACAGAGGACTACTGTGCTTCATGTAGTGTTAATACTTACAAGATGAGGTTCTTCAGGTCAGAGGAGTAGTTGATTGTCACCAGTTCCATGGCTTTCTGTAAATTCTCTCGCTGAATTCCTGCCAAAGAGTTGCAAGCCAAAGCCAACACGACTTTTCCTAATGATATCAGATCTGCTTGCTGACACGAGAGAACAAACACAACTTCATTTCTACTTCACAGGTACACTTTCAACACACTGAACACATCAGGAAAAGCACATTATAAACACACAGGAGAGAGGGCTCAGGACAGGTTCTCAGCATGGTTACTTGTTAGAATCACTATGACCTGACTGAAAAGGATTTCTGAGCCTCTCTTTCAGTTTCATTTAATGAATAGGTCCAAAATGTTGTTTTTTTTTGTTTTTTTTTTTTTTTTTTAGTTTTTGATACAATGTTTTCCTTTGTAGCTTTTGAGCC
>CABHPR010122830.1:0-15748 GCA_902168415.1 Peromyscus melanophrys
TTTTTTTTTTTCGAGATAGGGTTTCTCTGCGTAGCTTTGGTGCCTGTCCTGGATCTCGCTCTGTAGCCCAGGCTGGCCTCGAACTCACAGAGATCCGCCTGGCTCTGCCTCCCGAGTGCTGGGATTAAAGGCGTGCGCCACCGCCGCCCGGCCCAAGTCCACACTTTTTAAAAGGGTTATAGAAAGGCCTTCCAAGGATATATGACTTCAGGGGCCAAGCAGGTTAGAGACACAGACTGACAGGCAAGGAGTTGCTGGGTCTCCTTGGCCAGTTGCTCCCCTGGGTGTGGTCATGGGTTAACACTGGTGGGGGCTGCAAGGCTGGGAGAAGGAAGGCTCTTTCTCAAGCCTGCTTTCCCACTGACCATGTCAGTGTGGCTATGATAGTAGCCTCTCATCCTGGTACTCTGTTCCAGCTTTCAGGTCTTTCTGTCCTTCAGATTTAGCCACACTGTACCTCTTATGAAGTACCTGCACCTCCTGAGCAATGGCTGTAGCTCTGTATGGCTGTTAGCCTCTGGGCCACTAGGCTCTGAGAACCCACCTTCTTCCCTTTGCTCTTTGAGGCCTCAGGGTGATTTTTTAAAATGTATTTTTATTATGTGTTTGAGTGTTTTGTCTGCATGTATGTTTGTGCATGTAGTGCCCAGAGAGACCAAAAGAGGGCACCAGGACCCCTGGAACTTGCTTTACAGAGGTGGTTGTTCATCATATGGGTTCTGGGAATCAAAGTCAGGTCCTCTGGAAGAGCAGCAAGTACTCTCAATCCCTAAGCCTTCTCTCCAGCCCCTCTCAGAGTGATCTTTGCTCCCTGCAATTGACCTCTGCAACCTCGCTGTTCCTTCTGAGCTTTCCATCCTCTCGTGCATGAAGAGCCTTCTCAGCTGATTCTCTGTGGAGCAGCACTGTGGTCTCTGCCTCATGCTGATGTCCTGCATGGTCCAGAGTGGTGACGTGGGCAAGATGCACTGGACATGTGGTCTTTGTAAGAAATAAACCGCTGCAGCCACTGGGATTTTTGTACCTTTTGCTCTGCATCATTTAACCTATCTTGAATAATAAAGAGTCATGCTGTTCCCATCCTGGGAAATGTCCCCTTCTCATCAAAAAAGAAAAAAAATATCCTGAGTCACTGAAACACTAACCTCCAGGACCCCTGTTGAAACAGGGTCATTGTAGATGTATGACTAAGATGACAGCCTACAGAAAGTAAGCTCTTGGTTGGTTTTTTTTTTTTTACTCTTTACTCTTTTGGCTCTTTGACTTTTTGGGGGGCCCACACCTCAGCTCCTAAATAAACACACACACACACACACACACACACACACACACACACACACACACACACACACGGGGGTGGGGGTGGGGGGAGAGAGAGACACACACACAGAGAGAGAGACTTATTCTTATAAATGCCCAGCCTTAGCTTGGCTTATTTCTAGCCAGCTTTCCTTAACTTAAATTATCCCATCTATTTTGCCTCTGAGCTTTTTCCTTTTCTTACTTCCGTATATCTTACTTTTACTCTTACTCCATGGCTGGCTGGGTGGCTGGGTGGCTGGGTGGCTGGCCCCTAGCATATTCCTCTCCTTGTTCTCTTGCTCCTTCTTCTTTTTGCTCTTTTCATTTATTCTTTCTTCCTGCCTGCCCTGCCTATCCTCTCTCCTGCCTTGCTATTGGCCATTCAGCTCTTTATTAGACCAATCA
Organism: Peromyscus melanophrys; assembly: GCA_902168415.1. NCBI lineage: Eukaryota > Metazoa > Chordata > Mammalia > Rodentia > Cricetidae > Peromyscus > Peromyscus melanophrys. Next base: position 1,708 of record CABHPR010122830.1, read on the forward strand.
GGTGTTTTAAACAGGCAAAGTAACACAGCTTGACACAGTTAAACAAATGCAACATAAAAGAACGCAGCACATCTTTGCATCATTAAAGAAATGTTCCAGAGCATTAATGAATGTAACACATCTTAAAATAACATCCCACAACACAAGCCCCTAATCTAATAAGACAGGAGTCCTGACAAGATGGTTTGACCTACACCCAGGCAAGGTTGTTCATCATGGTAAAGGGGTGGAGGCCAAGGGACAGGGGGAGCCGTTGTTCGTGTAACTCCAGCCAAGAACCAACAATCTGACAAACGGGGCCCTCCTGGACCGTTCAGCTGCCAGTGGACTGTCTCACTCACTTTACGTACATAAAAAGGCCTGGCAGAGATGAGACAGACAGGGCCAGGTAGAACGGCCCAGCTGAGCACAGAAGTGGGAGTTCAGCCCCTGATGTGGAACACACTGGACTGTGGGATGGTTGTTACGTGATGGAAAGTAACTGACATACGAGATACAAAGGTCTTAGAGTGCCTTCAGGAATCCATCAGGATACAAGGCTGCTGGGTACCACGCTGGAGTGTTTTCAAGTCTACTAGGCATTGCCAAAGCAGCTGTGGCTGTGCCAATTTACACTCCTACCAGCTCTGTAAGTATGTTCTTTCTTACATCACAGTCTTGCCAAAACCTGGTAATGTCAGATATTTTGATTTTTCCAATCTGTTACGTGTGAAATGTGTTTTAACTTGAAATTCCCTGCTGACAGGTGAGGCTATGGGCTCTGAATACATTGATTTGGAAAGAAGTGACCTTGGTCAGACACGTGTCTTACCACTGTTTGAACTGGCCGACTCCTATGGTCTCTTCAAGACGTGTATGTTAGGGACTGGGACTACGGCTCATACTACACCCAGGAAGCCATCTGAGGTTGACTTTGGGCCTCCATATACATGCTTTCATGTGCACCTACGTCCACATATAAGAACATGGACACATGCACACACGCACACACACACACACACACACACACACACACACACACACGGGGGTGGGGGTGCTTTTCTCCAGGAAGACATTTCTGACTCCAGCCCCCATGCTGAGCCAAGCACTCCCTCTAGGCCCCATTTGCTTTACTCTACTGGAGTACTCACTAATATACTCAGCTTCTAACTCCCCTTTAGGGAATGAAAATGCGTACGTGTTGGTTGTCTAGAAGGATGAAACCCATGCTGAGCATCTTTAGATTTAGCTTTCCAGCCTCAGTTTCCTTGTCTGTGGAGTGAAGATGATACGTAAATCTTGAGAGATGACAGGAATGTCAAGTGATGGAAAGATTCTAAGGTACCCGATAAGTAATAAAAGCTCCCAGGACACCCAAGCATTTAGAATAAGGGGAACTGTGCTGTGGTAAGATATGCCCATGGGTGTGACAGTGGCATGAATGTCATGGGGTGATCAAGTGCATTATGAGTGGATATGAGACCCCCCTCCACAGGAGGAAACGCATGCCTGGTGGTATAAATCTGGCCAGGAATTCATGGCCGCGGAGCTCACAGGCCCCAAGGTTGAACTTACTGTCATTAATTTGCTAAATGGACTTTGTTTCCAACTGCCCTCTAAATTTGTATCTCTATAGCCGTAGATGGTAAAGCTCTCAGCTCTCAGTTTCTTTATTCAGTGGATGACAGTTAATGCAGAAACTGGAGACTGGTCAAAGTACAGATACTAAATATCTACGGAGTGCTCAGACAGGAATGGGGCATCTACACCACATCCTACCTCCCAATACTCAGAGACCATTGTGGAAGAGAGAGCAGAAAGATTGCAAGATCCAGACGTAGATGAGGTCTGAGGCAACAGTATCTTCTAGACGAGTCAGGACGGCTATGCTCAAGAACTGTGGTTGTTTGCATGGGATCTATATAAGATCAAGCCATTCAACATTCTGGCATTGATGTGGAAGGGGCTCATGAGACCTCACCCCTATCTGAGGAGCCATTGATAATTGGCAACTGGGGGGAGGGAGAGTCCATTTCTTTAAAGGTCTGGCTCTTGGTAGGTCAATTATGTTCTAGTGGATGGCCCTGAACTCATGAGTGTATGGGCAGCACAAATTTGACTCACTAGGGGGGAAAAACAATGCCAGATTGGAAGGGGTGGGAACTTAGTGAGTGGAGTTAGGAGGAGGAATAGAGGATGGATGTGATCAAAGTACATTGTATCATGTATGAACTTCTCAATAGAAATATATTAGAAAAAAACTAAAAACTATCAGAACCCAGAAGAAGGAAGCATCTTTTTGGGCTTAATCTTTTTGGGTTATAGACCATAAAATTTAGAAAAATAAAAATTCATACATGCACAAAATATTGTACCTAAGTGTGCAGACTTTATAGACTCCAAAGCCATAGCTCCAAGTAAGAACCTACAACTTAGAGATATTTAAAAGTTTCAGTCATTTTTATTGATACACTGCCTCGGTTAGCTTTAATTGCCAACTTGACATAGCCTGGGGTCACCTTAGAAGAGATCCACAACTGGGGAATTGCCTAGACCAAACTGGGCTGTGGGGAAGCCTGTAGGGGGCTGCCTGGGTTGTTTACTGATGTAGAAGGCTCAGCACACTGTGGACAGTAGCATCCCTAGGCAGGTGGGTCTGTGCTGTCTAAGAAAGCATAGCAGTCTTTGAGCAGGAGCTGAGTAGAAGCCAGCCTTGGAGTCAGCCAGCTTGCAGCATCCTCCATGGTTGTTCCTGCTCCACTTCTTTGTCTGTGAAGTGAGTTCCAGGTCCTTGGTCAGAGGAAATGCTTTAACTTCCCTCTGTGATGGGCTGTCATCTGGAAAGAGAACTCTTTCTCCTCTGTGGTGCTTTGGTCAGAACGTCCTATCACAGCAACGGGAAGGAAACAGGACATGGGCCCACAACCTGCAATTCCTGATAGATCTTTACTAAGAAGGTTCTGCTGAAGGAGTTAATTTTGAAATGAGTCAGAGTCCCCTATAGTCCTCAGTGAGCAGCCATCTCAGGCCGTGGATCCAACCTTCCCAGCCCATCACTTTCAAGGAAAGTGGACTCTCAGCCAGCTGAGTAAATGACCTTGGCTTTTACTGACATGCAAAAGCAATGGCCCAAGGCCTTCTCTGAGTGGCCAGCAAGAACTCCCACAGGCTCTGTAGGCCATGCTTTCCAGCATCCTCACACAGTTCAGTAAAAAAGTCCTTGTTTCTTCCATCTCTGAAATAAGAACAATGTGATGCTGATATGTAACTGTGTTCTGCTTCCTGCTACAGTGCTTTTTAATTAGGCATCCTGAAACCCCAGAGATCAGACTGTGCTCTTGTAATAGTGTGTGCCAAAAAAAAAAAACAAACAAACAAAAAAAAACAAAACAAAAAAAAAAAAAACACTGCCATTGGTCACAGTGAATAGAGGTTATTCAGCCCTTAGGCACCATTCAGCAATACTGGGGCTGTCGGGGCTGTTATTGTTATTTACCGAGTGAGGAAGGAGTGTGTCCTTCTCAAAGGTGATCCATGAGATGACTGAAAGAAGAAAAGTTTGACAGTGGTTGGGACTGTCCCCAGCAGAACTGGACTGAATTTAAATTTATATGTTGAAGCCCCAAATTCTCACTCAGTTCCTCAAAAATTTAATCATATTTACAGCTAGAATTATGTTTTGTTGAGATATTTTTGATACAAGGTCTTGTTAAGCATCCCAGGCTGATACTGATCTTACTAGGTAGCTCAGACTGACCTTGAGCTAACTCACAGATATCCTCCTGTCTCAGCCTCCCAAGTGCTAGAATCACATATGTGTACCATCAGGCCCAGCTAGAATTAGGCTCTATAAAAATTTTTAACTTTGTTTATTATTATTATTATTATTATTATTAGTAGTAGTAGTAGTAGTAGTAGTAGTAGTGTGTACATATCCATACTATGGCATGCATTCAGAAGTCAGAGGACAACATTTTAGAGTCAGTTCTCTCCTCAGGATGTGAGATTTGTTCAACAAGCACCTTCACCTACTGAGATAGCTTGCCAACCCTAGAGTTAGGATCTTTGAAATAGTAATGAAACTAAAATAAAGCCTTAGTGAGATCCCTAACCCAATGAGACTTATAAGAAGTAGAAACTTATCCTGGTGCATTGCTGTACACCTTTGATCCCCTCACTCAGGAGGGAGAGGCAGGCAGATCTCTGCTAGTTTGAGGCCAGTCTGGTCTATATAGCGAATTCCAGACCAGCCAAGGCTAAATAGTGAGTAGTGAGACCCTGTCTTAAAAAAATTAGATCCAGTTGTGTGCAAACTGCAAGACCAGGTGAGGAAAGAGAGGAGGGATCTACAAGCCAAGGAGAGGGCTCCAAAGACACCAACTCTGCTGACACCTTGACCTTTTGGCCTCCAGAGAGAGAAGATAAGCAGCCGTGTATGTTGTGGAGGCCCTGGTAGGCTAAACTACAATCCACAATGTATGCCTGGAGGAAGGTTTGGTCCTGCATCTGTTGTTCACTGTGTCTTTTATCATCTTATTGAACAGACAGGACACAGAACAGGAAGGATTAGCCGCCACTCAGTGAAAGTCTTACCAGGTAGCAACTGGTAGAACAAGGATTTGAACCCAGGTCAGTCTAATGTTGGTGCCTGGCCAAGCTGCACCCAATAGTGATGAGAGGAAAATAAAACGTTGGCCAGAACAGATTTTGAAAGTCTCTTCCCAGGTGAACAGTCTATACGTTGTTATGTCCCTTGGGGTTCAACTGGATTCCTAGCAAGCCTTGGCAGCTCTCACCCTCTTGAAAGAGTACCACTCTCACTGAGGAGTACAAGAGTGTCCATGAATGTTGAGAGCTGCTAAAGAAGGTGCATGATGTTCCTCTAGGGAGCATGAGGACTACACCTGCCCATCGGTGGCACTCTCTAGCTTTCGGAACATTATCAATGCCTGCAGCTCGGAGGCTCGCTCTAACTTTCAGAACACTGCCAGTGTTACATAACAGAGCAGCCACTATCTGCCCCAAGTCAGCCCTATCCCCACCTCCTCAGCCATGCCTCTGACATCTTCAGTACCGATGTGTCTTCTCCCTAGAGTGTCTTTCGTATATTACCCACTTGGTGACCCCCTGCACATTCAAGCGTCAAACTGCCAGTGTTTCACTTCCAGCAAGTCCTGGTCTTCCCTGGAAGATTTGCATCTGTTTTGTGACAGACATGTCCTAAGGTGACCCTGATGAGTGACACGCCTGTACATTCTCAGCTATCTTAGTTTAGACACAATCTATGACTTGCTTCCAGCCAATTCAAAATGACAATGGGGAGTGGATGTCATTGCTTTGATGAGGTCCCTTTTCGTGTCAAGGACGCTGGGGCGGCATAATTATGATTGTGTTATGTTCTGGAAAATATCATTTTCGACCAGTTAACCTGAGTTGAATTGTGAGCAGCTTCTTTGCATAGGGAAACCAGCAAAGAGTAGAGCCCTCAGTCACAAGCAATGGAGTCTGCCATCAACTTCGTGAGCATGGAAGAAACTCATCCTTCTCCAGTGAAGATGTCAGTGGAAAGTACAGTTATGCTAGCAGCTACTCTTCAGCCTTGTATAGTCCTGGGCAGAGAAGTCAACTCAGCCAGGCCCAGGTTCCTATCCAAAGGAAACTATGCTAAGAGAAATGGGCATTGCTTCAAGTATCCTGTGAGTAGCAATTGGTTGTATAGCAGTAGTTAATAATAGACTGTTGCACACATGGCCAGGCCTTGTGTGTAAGTGTGAATGTGTGTGTACCTGTGTGAGTCTTTGTGTGTGAGTGTGTGTCTCTCTCTGTGTATATGAATGTGTATCTGTGTGTGTGAGTATGTGCGTGTGTGTGTGAGTGTGTGTCTGTGTGTGAGTGTGTGTTTGTGTGTGTGCATGCGTGTGTTCCATCACACATCAGAGGACAGCCTTCAGTGCTCACCTTCCTACTTTGTTTGACACAGGATTTGCTTACCACTGTGTTAGCCAGGCTAGCTACCCCAAAAGCTTCTTAAGAGTCTCCTCTCTCCGCCTCCCATCTCCCTTCCCTGTGGGATGCACTAGGATCCAAAATGCTTGAGCTATTGCATCCAGCATTTACAGCTTTTACAGGGGTTCTGGGGATTTGAACTCAGGTCATCAGACCTGTGGGGTAAGCGTTTTACTCAATGGGCCATCTCCATAGGCCTCATGATCATTCTTGATGGGAGCCATAGGAAGAAGGACTCAAGCTCTGCTCTTAAAGCCTCACACAGTTTCTGACACATAGTAGGCACTAAATATTTAGTGAATAAAAAAAGGAATATATTTTTTTTAGGGTTTAAAAAAAGACTGGTTTTAGAATGCTGAGACTCCATTTCCTGTGACCTTCATGGAAAGTCAACGAGAATATGAAATTTCTAAGGAATAAAAAAGTGCAAGAGAGCAAGCATTCTTCTGTAACAGCGATAGAGTCTTTGACACAATTTGCCAAGTACTTGGGCACACTGGGCCTTGTAAATGTAATAACAATGTCTTCTGGGTGCCTTTGAAGATGGTCCCAGGCAAAAACCACAGAACCAGCTGAAAGGCATCGAGGATCATTAGCTGCTATTTGAAACCCAGAGGCAAAGAGACATTAAGCGCCTGGAACCAGTCAGAGAAAGAGTCATCAGTCAGCTGTGGAAGCAAGGACAGAATTCCAAATGCATATAAACTGAGAACCCCCATCCCTCATCCTTCTCCCTTCCCTACCCCTGCCTTCTCTGTCATCAAAACAAAATAGTTCTTGAGCTGTGGAGATGGCTCAGTAATGTAAAGGCATTTGCTGCCAGGAATGATCACCTGAGTTTGATCCGTAGTACCCTCAGGGTAGGAGAGAACTAATTCCTGCAGGTTATCGCCTGACCTCCATACACACAGACACTCACACACACACATACACACACATTTAATAAAATAAATTAATTCTTGGAGCTAGGAAGGCCCACAGATCACCACTTCCAAGGCCCTCACTTATTACTGGGGAGATTGAGGCACCGATGAATGGAGGAATTGGCCAACAGTACAGGCTGGTGCCCAAGCACAGCACTGATGACCACCAGGATCTCCCCAAGAAACAAAAAGTTTCCCCAAGGATTAGTGAAAGAAGGAGACAATTATATGGAAAGGCAGGTATCTCACTTTTTTTTTTTTAACACAGGGTCTCATGTGTCCCAGGCTGGCCTTGAACCCACAATGTAGCTAAGGATGACCTTGAACTTATATTCTTCATGCTTCCACTTCCTGAGGCCTGGGATTATAGGCTTTTACTACCATGTGTGGTGTATATGGTGCTGGGGATCAAACTCAGGGCTTTGGGCATGCCAGGCAAACACTACACCAATGCAACTACACCCTCAAAGAGGGATAGGACTGTAGCCAGCCTGTGCTAATTACTTTACATGTGTTTGCCCTGCTAGCTTTCAAACTACCCCCTTTTCAGGCCCCTGTTTTTAGCTCTCTCTCTCTCTCTCTCTCTCTCTCTCTCTCTCTCTCCTCTCTAGTAAAGAAACCTAGATGGTGAGAGATGCTGTGATTTCTCCAAGGTTATATAACGGAGAATCACTTTACTCGCTGGCTACGGTGCTGTTTGTGGTTCCGTGGTGCTGAAATGAGTGGGGGAGCTGAGGCTCAGAGAAGGGGATACTAGCTGTGAAGCAGGTCTGGGACCCTCACTTTATTCCCAATGCTTCTGTCCAGCTACATCACGGTCACATCTGATGTCCACAATACAACACATCCTGACAGTCAGTTTCCAGAGGCCATCGTGGTGCGGCTCCTTCTGAACTCTCAGAACACATCTGGTAGAGCAGAGGCACTGAGGACCATGGAGGGAATGCAGCGATGGGCACCCCCATTGGTCCTGTTGAGATCTTGAACAGGTGAGGACATTGGCGCTCAGCGTTTCTCTAATCTGAACGTTGCTGGGGTGGGAGTTAGTGTCCTCAAGTAGCCAGTTCATAATCCCCTGATTAAGGGAGCTCATACAGACCTTGTGGCAGTGGGATTATAGAATAGCATGTCTGATAAGGTCACTTTCCCTGCTCTGTCTCCTTCCAGCTCACAAATTGGCTCCCTGGGACTTATTTTTACTATCATGATAGTTTGCTATTTCCCCCAAAGCTGTGTAAGAGGAATCAGCACCAGTTCCATCTGTCATGTTACTACAAGGCGCAGGGAGGCATGGGGAGTGCACAGACCTCAGAGAGCTTACTCTCAGCCCAGACAGCCAGTTTCCTCATCTACAGAGTCGGAGTAGTAATGATATTCATTCCACAAGATGGGGAAGAACAAAGAAGGATAATGTCTGGGCAGCACAGAGCCTTTTGTACCCATTCAAGACATTGTCGGTTCACCTACTAATGAAAGAGTTTGGACAGGCACCACTGCCTATGGGGGGGGGGTGGGCAAGAGAGCAGCCTTCTCAGCCCTGATTGTGTCTGTAAGACCAAGGCCAGAGGGGGGCGGGTTGTAAAGATCATTCAGCATGGAGGAGCACCTCCCATGTGCTTGCCCTTGGGTTGATAAAGGAGTTGTGCTCCCATGTGGAAAGAGCTTTAACTGAGATGGATTCCGAGCATTTTGGAGCTGACTTTGCATACATCAGTACAATCAATGCTTGCAAAAACACCGATGACAGCATCATTGGACCAACATTACAGATAAGGAAATCCAAGTGAGAAGGTTCTCCATGGTTTGCTCAAGGTCACAAAGGTAAAAAAGAGCAGAAATTTGAAGTTGGGAGATCAGCTTGGTGCTCTGACACCTCTCTTATGTGCAAGTCACATGAGCCTCTGTGACCATGAACCAGACTCTTGGCAGATTATATCCGAGCTGAGATAAAATACCTGTCTCTCTCCTGTCTTCTGCTGTTTGGAATGCTTTCTCTTTTTCTCTCTCCTCTCTCTTATCTCGCTGTGCTTCCATCAATATTGTTGGTGTTATCTACCAACATAGAGGAGACTGTTTCCCTTTTCTCTGCTGATATCATCCATCCCTCCTGACATTTGCAGAACAGAAAGGCTGCGGTCCTGCAGCACCAGTGATAGCTCTGGTTGTTAAGGTCCTTCCAGCCAGGAGTCTTCAAGCTGGAAAGAGTCCCTCATGACACCCAGCATCAGATAGCTTTGAGCCCTTGTGTCCAAGATGAGAACCCAGAGGCCCCCCAAATCCTCCCCATGGGAGATCTCCTTCAATGATGTTTTCTTGACTAAACTCTACTCTGTCTTTCTACCACAAACTATTAGCTTACCAACCAGCAATTATTAGTGCATGGCTCATTATTAACCTCTGAGTTCTCACCTCAAATGCTCTAAAGAAAATGTTCCCATTCATGGGAGAAATGCAGACTGGTCCCAGCAGGATGCTGGAATGATTTGACATCTCAGAACTAAACATCTGGGAGACTTTACGCCACAGAGATTGAAAGTCAGAGCTCGGGGATGGGACTCTCTGGGTTCAAACCTAACTCTCCCTACAGGTATACCTGTCATCTTGAGGATAATCAGTCCCTGGTGTCTCAATGTCCTCTATATCCTACCAAGAAGATGACAACAGTGGTAATGTCGTTCCTTTACTAGCTGGTAGAGAGAGTGAATAAAACATATGTGTTTAAAACACTGCCATTCAAAGAACACCAGCTACAGATGTCTATATGTCCCACAGGAAGTGCATCTCAGATTAAATTAATCTCTATCACCTTCTAAGGAGACATTTCAGTGAATTAGAGGGAAGAAGAGAGGCTCCAAATAACTATGCAATAGAAAAGGGCTTTTAAAGATCACAGTAAGAGAGGGAGAAGGAAGTCATGTTCTGCCCTTCTGTGTGTCATATGTTTCATAGGACATGAAATACATAGACTGTATTTGTTAAGACCGTTGTGTTCTGAATCTGAAAAGGAACCCCACGGGCTCATAGTTTGAATAGCTAGTTCCAAGCTGATGACACTATTTTGGGGGGTTTTAGAGACTTGAGTGATGGGGCCCAGTTGCTGGAGGTGGGTCACTGGAGACAGCTTTTGGGGGTCATATGTCCCTGGTTACTTCTTCTCACACTTTACTTCCTGGTCAGTTATGATGTGACTTCCTGGGCCATGGTGTTACCACCATAATGAACTGAACATTCTGGAACCTTGAGCCAAAAAATAATATTCCCCCCACAACTTGTTTTTGTCAGATATTTTGGTCGCAGGAATGCAAACGCAACTAAGGGAGAGACAAACAGCAAACAAAAATCCAGCTCAGCGAAGAGCATATCTAAGCACTTGCTGTGCTGAGCACACAATACAACACAATTCCTTCTTCTTCCTGTTCCGTCTTTTCAGCTGCCCAAGCGAGTCCCAATTCCCAGAAATATCTGAACCAGAAGGGTTGGCTCAAGTTGATTGTCAACAACCAACAATTAAAAGTGGTTTTGATGCTGGGTATGGTGGCGCTTTGAAGGTTGAAGCAGGGGGATCATGAGTTCAAGGTTAGCCTGAACTATATAGCACGGTCCAGGATAGTCTGAGCTTTGTGGTGAGATCTTGTCTCAGAGAACCCAGGCTTGGGGCACAGCTCAGTAGTCTGAGCTCCTGTTTCGCATGTGTATGTCTTGGGGTCAATTTCCAGCATCGAGGGGAAAGTGGCCTTAGGAAAGAAAACAAAGACCGGCAAATGCAAGAGAATATCGTTTTTGCTCTGAAGAGGGCAGTATGGAGCCAAGGCCAAGCAGGTACTCATGGTTTCCTTCCAGGGCCTGACGGCAGGACAGCCCTCAGGAGCCCAGGCAGCTTGGGTTTCCAAGAGCTTATTTCTTGAAAGACAAACACATCTTCACACATGAAATAGGATTCTTGAGGTTTGAGCACAGTTACACACTGCCTCTCAGGGGGACACAGCACAAACTGATACGAAGCTGGTTATGCAAGATGGATGGGAGAGTTCCCGTTTTCCTTTCCTGTGCTGGCGCTCCTGTGTTGGCGCTCTGGTCTGCTCTCTCAGATCAGCCTCTGTGAAGTTAAACAATAGCACAGCCTCCCAGATGGCGTCCGATGTTTGCAGAAAAAAGTGTTTCCTGTTCTTCTAAGACTCTGAGCACAGAGTCCTGCTGCCTAAAGCAAAATATTCTCGAAAACATCCTTTGCACAGAAAGAAAATATTGAGAATGGGGATCTTAGCTCCTGCGATGCATTTATCAAACCAATCACAGTAGTTATAATTAGAACAAAGGAACTGGACGCTAAGCATGAAATACATTTCCAGAAAACCTGAAGTGCATGCAGTTAAGCCCTGTGTGGTGGCATTTCCAGGTATGCCATTAATGCATAGGTGGGGGGAGGGGTTGGAGCAGCTCTTTTCTTAAGTATCTCTCGGTCTGGTTGCATTAAAAGCTTCTACTAGAGTTGAAGAGGAGAAATAAGGATGCATAACATGAACTGCCACACACAGAGCTATAAGACAGATGTCAAAGGGTCACTCACCCAAATGGCCACTTAAGCCATTCTCTGACACCCTGTGAAATATGTTCATTGGGCACCAATTCAGCCCCAGTCAGCATTAAGAGGAGGGGAGAGCTTCAGGGAAGGTAGAGTTTTAATTCTTCGCCTCCATTTTGGGGAACGCATTAAACGACTATGGTAGAAATCTTCCCATGGCTTCCCACTACCCAGAGAAGAAAGATCATTCTTCTAAAACGTTTTATTATATTTATTGACTTATTTATTCACTTAGTATGTGCTACAGGGTTGCCACCCATGCCACAGGCACCTGTAAAGGACACTTGCAGGAGCTGGTTCTCCCCTCCCATTATGTAGGTTACCCAGGTTACCCACTGAACCATCCTGGCAGCCCAGAAAGTCCATTCTTACTGCCTCTCCCCACTGTGAGCTACCTGGACACTGCAATGTTTGTCTTTCCTTTTACCTTGACTTACATGATCTTTCCATTGCTAGACTACGAGTCTTCAAGTCAGAGATTTCATCTCTTTATCCTGGGTATCCAGGATCTAGCATATGAACCAGCAGCAGAATGGGTGCTTGGAAAACGTTGAGTGAAGAGGGGCCAGTACAATAGGTAAATAAAGAAAGAAGTAAACAGTGAACCAGCCACGCTTCTGCACCCAGCTCAAAGCCACTTCAGATAACCCTTCTCCTGCTTGTCCCATGCCAGATTCTGCCGTTTCATTGCCAGGATGGCAATCCAGGACAGTTTTAAGGAAAAGGCAACTTTTCATAGAACAGCTGAGGAGAGGCAATTTGGGTAGGAAGAGATGCACATGACATGTGGTGGCAATTGTGTAAAGCACTATGGATCTCCTTAGAACACACCCTTTGAGTAGAAGCCCTGAGTTTTTCCTGGGATCCTGTTTAGGAGAGTGGGTGTCCAGTGACAGATTTCAGACCATGTCCTCTGGCATCTTGCCATGTAAAAAGTATAAAAAGGCTGTATAGAAAGTTGCCATGTAACCTTCGCTCAGTTCCCCCAGTGTGAAAAGATCACCAGCAGGACATTAGCATTGGGACAATTCACCTACCTACTTCAGACTTCGTTTTAAATTCACCTGTTTGTGTTTGCATACTTTACATTTCTGATAACAGCTCCTTGCTTTCCTCCATCCCGGAGACCACCAGGGCAGGGGATCAGGCTCTTCTATCCCAGCACAGGACTTGGCTCCCGCTAGCACCTGTGCAGGTGACTGACAATCGTCCACATACACACTTAAACTTGTCAGCGTGTGTGCAAGCGGCAGGAACAACATTTTAAGGCAGAAAAACGAAGCATGAAGCATCTAATATTTTAGAGACCAAAAGTTGGCCATTTTCCCCAGTTGTGAATTGGCAAACCTGCTAATTGCTCCAGAGCGACCCTGGAGTTCAGCTGTGATCTCTGGAGAGCACAGTTTTAGGGACCCCATCCCTTCACCCCTGGATTGTGGGAGTGGGAAGTCTTCGCAGGCCACCCCCCAAGGGCTCCTCCTGCTGCTACCCCCCACTTTCACCCCTTTCTTCCCTGGGGCCGGACTGTTTCACCCCGTCTCCAGGCAACAGCCAGGCGCGCCAGGCGGGACGTCATTTCCTGAAGAGCCCGCTGGGGGGACGGGGCGGGGAGGGGGAGGGGTGAGGGGCGGGGCCAAGGCCCGGCTGGCGACGGCGACGGCGACGGGCGTCGGAACTCGCTGGAAGACTCGGCTCAGAGCTGCTCAACAGTTCGCAAAGTCCGGGCTCACGGGCGCGTGGCTCCGTGTGCGCCCGGGCGGCGCTGGGGCGCGGGGGGCCCCGGGCTGCTGCATGGTGGGCGGCCCGGGACATGCCCCGCTCCCCCCGCCGGACGCCCGCGTGGCTCCACCGGCTGCGTCTGCTCCGGACTCTGGGACTAGATCGACCGGCGCCCTAACTTCTGACTTTGGGGTCCCCCAGCCCTAGAGGAACGGGCAGCTCGGCTGGGGGAGCCCCGGGCATGGTGTGACGGGGCGGGCTGCGTGGCTGCGCCCCCCACTGCGGCCACGCGTGGTCCCCGCGCCTTCCGTCATGTAGCTGCTGTCCCCGCTCCCCTCCGCCTCCAGCCGCAGTCTCCGCGACCTCCGGCCTCCAGCCGCCAACTCTTTGTCCCCCAGGATCCCGCCGCGGTCTTCGCGTCCTCGGGATTGCAGCCGCCGTCTCTTCATCCTCCGGATTCCAGTTTCGCCACTCCGGCTGCCTTCGCACCCCTGGGACACTAGCCACGGTCCCTGCCATCTCCCCAGGATCCAGCCACCGCTCCTGCGCTCCCCCCGCCAACCCACCCCACAGCCGTCGTCTCCGCTCTCCAGCCAGTCTAGACTGCAGTCACAGTCTCCGCGTCTCCCCCAAGCCCAGACTCCAGCCGTGACCTCCGCGCCCCCGGGAATCCAGCTGTCGCGCCGCTGGCCGCAGGTGCAGCAGCCGCCCGGCGCCGCGCGCCCCGAGTGCGGCCGGGCCTCGGCGGGGAGATGAACGCGCAGCTGGACGGCCTGTCGGTGAGCTCGTCCTCCACCGGCTCGCTGGGCTCAGCGGCCGCGGCGGGCGGCGG
>CABHPR010122831.1:0-13726 GCA_902168415.1 Peromyscus melanophrys
CGGCTGCACGTCTGAGCCGCTGCCCACGCCCCTTGCGCTCCCTCACAGCCTGTGAGGGGCTGGACTTCAACTCCCGGCATGCTCTGGGCAGACCAGGCTGCTACTCCATTTCCCGGCGTGCTTCGCGTCTCACTCGGCTTCTGCAGGTTTTGCTCTTGCTTGGGTGGAGGGTCTACTAATGACTTTTGTGGAGGGGCAAATATAGTTCGAGTCACTGAGCTCCTGGTCCTGCGGGCAGGCGGTGGGAAGGGAAAGGAAGGCGGCGAGGTCCTAAGGAGGTTTGTGGCAGTGGAGAGGGCCCACCTCTGCCCGGCGCCTGAGGTGGGAAACTGAAAACACCTTTGGCTCTGTATGATGGACACACGGTGTTAAATAGTGACGGTTTACATTAACATCCCTCCTCACGAGTAGGCGTGGAAGGAATGTTTTTAAAATAAATCTACAAGCCACTTTATTTCTTGGCTGTTATTTTTTAACAGTGGGTACTTAAACCATTTTTCTTCAACTTTCGTAATTTTACATCAGTTTTTTCATATATATAGACATATATATGTGTATATGTGTATGTGTATATATATGTGTATATATATGTGTATGTGTGTATATATATATATTCCTTTTTTGTTGAAAAGAAAAAGTAAGCTAACAGGGCGAATCCTACGGGTCTTTCCATCACTTCCTTCTACCCTAAAGGCTTCGTCCCTCTAAATCCAGTTTGCCTGTAATTCTGTCCTGCTACCCTGGGATGTGATTTGTATTATTCTTTTATTGCAGCTGGAGGAGTAGTAATAAAACTTGTAGTTTCTGGGTTTTGTAGGTGTCTTGTGTGGTCATTCGTTCTGGTTAGCGTATTTTTCCTTCCCTTTAATTTGCAACTCCAAATATTGTCAAGAACTGATAGTCTGCCGAACGTTATTTTTGTCGATATTTCTAATTTTTTAGACAAATGTAATGGATGTGGCAAACTTTTTTCAGTTTTTAATATTAAGATGTAATTTTCAATCTGCTTTTGAGTTAGTAACAAAGTGTACCATGTTTTAATAATAGATTGAGTTTTGGATAGTATTCCATAGGAACATGAGTTGGATATGACTGTTTTAGAAGTAGAGGGACTTATCAGGGGACCTGGAATCTGGTATAATCATTTGCAAGTTGTCACCTGTCCATAGGCTTCCTCACCTCTTACGAATCTACAATCTGAAGTTATCAATTACATGGAAGACCAGAAAGAAATGTCCCCCAAGGCCAATGGCAGTAGCAAAACCTACTCAGTTCTAGGACATTATTTTTATGAAAAATCTGAACATTTTTTCAACTCAGAAAAATGAAAGAAAATGGCCGAGCATAATGTGTTGAATACCAGTGTTGTACCCAGAGTCCCCCAGATACCACCAAGAGACTGAATCCGATGCAAAAGCAAAGAATCTTTGTATTGTTACGAGTTAACTCAGGACTCTCTGTCCGTCTGATGCAGCAACAGAGCAGGAGGGACCCAGAGTAGCAATGGGGCAGGGTTTTTAAAGCAAGGGGGCCTTGGGGTGTATAGACTACATAGGAACAGACTCAGGACTGATTTATTCCAGTGGCAATCATATTAGTAACTTTTAATTGGCTAGTGTTAGTTGGGGATTACAGTTACCATTTTTGGACAGGCCTGGACAAGTCCCAGGCTTTGTCCTTGAGCTGCCCTGGAGGCTGGCTGGCCTACCACATACTGATTGTGGGGGCTGCTCAGTGGCCCAGGCTCTGTTCTTGACTCATGCATGTAGCTCTAAGTTGGTGAGGGGTCCCAGACAGTAAACAACTGACTGAACCTTGAGCAGTCAGAGTACGTGCAGAAAGGGAGCTACTTCAAGGACTATGTCTTCTGTTCATGGCCCTCCCAGAAACTGCTTTTCTGTTAGATGTATGTGCACACATGTCTTAAAGGGGATTGGACCTTGAGCAGTTATGCATGTGCTCTGCCACAGAAATACACCCTCAGTCCTTGAGTAGGCTTCTGACTTCTGGAGATAGAAACCAAATCAAGTGCTCATCAAACTTCATTAGTAGAGCTTGTGTGAATTCCTGTCTTGACGCCCCTGCGCCTGGCAGAAAGCAACATTCTTTACTCACCACAATCCTAGGTGTTACCCATGAGCCGGCTAGAGTAGAAGTCCTAAGTAGAAGGGCTTTTTAAGAGCTGGTTGGGGGCCACTGTTGTATCCTGCTGTTTGACAGCAGCAAGCTGTGACAGAGCCCTCTAGTGAATTTAGCTTTTGTAGTTTGCTTCTCCTAAACTAACATGGAGTGATATACTCAGAAAAAAACTTGCCGTTTCTTAAATTATTTCAGAGACAATTCTAAATCTGGAACAATGATAAATGTGGGGATTTTGTTTTATTTGTGTCTTGGTTCTTTGAGACAGGCTGGTTTCAAATTGAACCCAATATGATGAGTACAGACGTACACTAAAATAATTTGTATTTGGGGTATTTATTCATTCATTTATTGTACGTGTGCAGAGGTGCAAAAATAATGATAGAACATTCTTTTACAACTGTCAATGTACTCAATGGGTACAAAAGCTATTTGGAGAAAAATGGTTTTATATATGGGATGAAACACTATAAATTCAAAACTTGCAGATAAAAATTAGCTCTACCAACCTATCTCCTTAACTTTTGTTTTTATTAATTTCTAGTCAAAACCAGCAAGCTATCTCTCTTGAAATTTTATTTATATAGATTCAAGCCAAAAAGAAAAGAGAGCTGTGCTATCCAATAAGGGGGTGTAACCCACATTATTGGCCACATTCCCAAGGGTCATAGCCCATTGGTTGGCCACCTGCACACTAGGGCCTCAGAACCTCTGTGTCTCCACTAGACAGAAAATTGAAGGAGCACACTGGGTAAGACAATACAGAGAAACGCAAGCTGCCCAGTGGGTTCCTTAAAGTCAAGCTGGGGTTTATTAATAATTCAAACAGGTCAAAGTTCTGGGCATGGTGGTATATGCCAGTAATTCCAGCACATGGGAGGCAGAGGCAGGAGAATCATGAGTTGACAGCCAGCCTGGGATACATAGAGTGATCCTGTCTCAGACAAAAAAAATAAATAAATAACAAAAAAACCCAGAAAACATACAAACACCAAAAGGTGGAACTGACTTGTCTTAGGGTTTCTATTGCTGTGATGAAACACCATGACCAAAAGCAGTTTGGAGAGGAAAAGGTTTGTTTCATCTTACACTTCCAGGTAAATCCATCACCCACTGAGGGAAGTCAGGGTAGGAACTCAAGCAGGGTAGGAACCTGGAGACAGGAGCTGATGCCGAGGCCATGGAGGAGTGCTGCTTACTGTCTTGCTCCCCATGGCTTTCTCAGCCTGCTTTCTTATAGAACTCAGAACCACCAGCCCAGGGTTGGCACCACCCATAATGGGCTAGGCCCTCTCACATCAGTCACTGAGCAAGAAAATGTACCATAGGCTTGCTCATGGGCTAATCTGGTGTGGGTATTTCCTCAATTGAGGTTCCTTCTTCCAAAATAACTCCAGCTTGTGTCAAGTAGATATAAAACTAGCCAGCACACTATTTCCCTTAGTTACTTTCTATTTCTGTGATAAGACAGCATAACTAAGGAAACTTACAGAAGAGTTTATTTGGGGCTTATAGTTTCAAGAGGTTAAAGTTCATGACCATTGTGGCAGGGAGCACAGCAACAGGAAGTCAGGCATGGTGCTGGAGCCATAGCTGAGAGCTCATATCTTCAGACCTATGAGGAAGAATGAAAGAGAAAGAAAGAGACACGGGAAAAGATGAAAATCTTTTAAAACCTCAAAGCCCAACCCCAGAGCACACCTCCTCCAACAAGGGCACACCTCCTAATCTTTCCACCAACTGGACACCAAGTATTATAATAGATGAGCCTGTGGGGGCCATTATCATCCAAACCATCACACTGCTGGAAGGCTGTTAGGTCATCTTGGTGCTGTTCTTGGAAGGACTTAATGTATTTTTTCCTTTGTGGCCTGGGGTTAGAAGATGGGGGCCAATGCATGCTCAGGAAGAACTCTACTACACCCTCGTACAGGTTCATTCTTGCAGTTAGTTCTTATGAGAAAAGATTATTATAAAAAGACTGTGCCTGACCTCCCAAATCTCTAGTTGTCTGTCTTTCCATGAGATCTTAAACCCACGTATTCTTGTCATTATGACGTCCCATGTCAAGAGGCTAGCACCAGAGAGGTAGCATAGATATGGCCACCTGATCTGGGACTTCAGTTTCCAAAACCAAGCTAAATAAACTTCTTTACAAAGGACCTAGGCTCAGGTATTGTGTTATAGTGTAGAAAACAGATCCAGATGTCTTCTTCTCAAGGAGGTACTACAGCTAGAAATTTGGTAAGAGTTCTTACACTTTTCAGAGCTGTGTATGATGGTGTACACTTGTAATCCCACCACTCTGGAGGCAGAGGCATGAAGATGAGCCACAAGTCTAAGGTTAGCCTGCTGTGGGATGTCTTTCTGTATGCTGTGAGTATGTGTGGCTCCCATTAGATAATAAATAAAGCTGTTTTGGCCTATGGCAAGAAAGCATACAGCCATGTGGGGAATCCAGGCAGAAATCAGAGAGAAGGACAGAGTTGGAGATGCCAACCTGTTGTCCGAGGAGCAACATGTAATGGGACACAGGTAAAGCCATGGAACACATGGTGATACCTAGATTAAAAGTAATGGGTTGAGTTAAGATATACAAGCTAGCTAGCAAGAAGCAAGAAGCCATAGGTCATACAGTTTATAATTATTATCAAGCCTCTGAGTGATTATTTTATAAGTAGGTGTGGGACTATGGGGCCGGTGGGACTGGAGAAACTTCTGGCTACACTAGCTTGATCTACACCATGAGTTTCAGGGTAGTTAAGGGCAAGGTAGTGAGATTCTATTTCAAACAAACAAATACACACCTTTCCCCCCTCTTTTTTCTTGCTGACTTCTGCCAGTTCTTCTAGGGTTTTATCTGTGGGACCCAAAATAAATGATACATCCCAGAATCTCCTGACTGGTTCACCAAATAGGAGAGTTTAAATGATAAATATATATAATTACATAGGAATGTATATGAATGAATATAGTTTCTGGCATTTGAATACTTGACTTCTGGTTGATGGAACTGTTTGGGAAGGATTAGGAGGTGTGGCCTTCCTTGAGGAAGTATGTCTCCAGGGGTAGGCTTTGAGAGCTTAAGGCCTCAACCTATTCCCAGTTGCTCTCTGCTACCTGCCTGTGGTTCAAGGTGTGAGCCTTCAGCATCCTGCTCCCTGCCTCCTGTTTGCTGCCAGCTTCCCTGCTGTGATGAACCCTCTGCAGCCGTAAGCCCAAAAAAAACCTTTCCTTCTATAAGTTGCTTTGGTCATGGTGTTTTACCACAGCAATAGGAAGTGACTAATATAATCTCATAAATCCATAATTGGGAATATAAGTAAGAAATAACCGATTAAACCTATAATTCCAGCATTTGGAAGTTGAGGTAGGAGGATCACCATGTGTTTGAGTCCAAAAAGTCTCTGAACTCTCCATCTCACAGAGTGGGACTTAAATCCAATCAGGTATTGGTTGGTTACGCCCACAAGCTTTGTGCCACTATTGCCGTAGCAGAGCTAGTCCCCTTTAAACCTCACCTTAGGTAATTTTGGCATTACCAGCATCAAAGTCCGTGAGACTTTTCTCTTGTGCAGTTTCGATTCCCCGGAATAATCCTCTAGTCTTCTGCTTAGGAGACAGAAGCACCTAAGTGCCAGTCAAATATAGAACAATTCTGTTAGGGCCAGGAGGGCAGTTGCAGCACTTGAGCCTGCCCTAAGAAGAGGAAGTGGAGAAACTGATGACTCCACAGGCACTCATTCAACCTGTCCCTCATGACTTTAAATTGTAGACACTCGGAACTGGAAGGGTCCTTGTCCACTGACATGATTTGGCTACCACTTGATTTTGAAAGCAATAGTTATTCAACAAAAGGGTAGTGCAATTTTTTTTTTAATTTCTTGAGAGAGGGTCTCTCTGTGTAACCCTCGTGTTTGTCCTGGAACTCGCCTTGTAGACCAGGCTGGTCTCAAACTCATGGAGATCCACCTGCCTCTGCCTCCCGGAAAGCTGGGATTAAAGGCGTGTGCCGCCGCCACCTCCCAGTTCAATCTACTTTGTAATGCTCTTAGCAATAAAGAACTTCATAGCCCAGATTGTCCTAATTTTTGTCAAATAGCCTGTAGAATCTTTAGAATAAATAAAACAAAATTAAAAACAATAAATAAGTTTTATTTATTTCATTTGAGCTATGGAGTGAGACCTTGTCTCAGAAAACAAAAAGCAGAGCTGGAAACCTGGCTTGGAGGTTGAGTGTGCTTTCTGCTCTTCCAAAAGACCCAACTTCAGTCCCATCACTCATGTGGTAAGTTCCTGTAAGTCCAGCTCCAGGGGATCCAGGGGATCTCTTCTGGATGCCAAGGCCACGCGCACTCATGTCATACTGCCCTCCCCTCATGTAAAAACCCACAGCAGGCACAGTTTAGTGGTGAAGTGACTGGCCCGTTCCCTTTAAGCAGTATGACATCAGTGCCCGGCTGGCTGCCGTTGTGAACTCCTTCACAACGGCACAGGAGGTGCACAGAAACCAAGCAAAATCTATAGTCATTTAAAATCAATAGTGTAGTACGGTACTTAATGTTAAACTAACGTATTATATCTACGCTATTCATAGTCATGTGTATGTATAATTTTAAGTCACTCTTTATAGTAGCAGCAGAAAATGAAGAGAGAAAGACTAAATCTAATAAAACATGAGATTATTAATATAAAAATATTATACAACTTTATTGAAACACATTTAAAGACATAAGTGGAGATGCTCCTTTATGGATAGACAGGCTTTATCATAAAAGTACCTGCTTTTCCTAGTCAAATTCATAAACTCAGTGTAACTCCAATAAAAATATAGACTTTTCCCGGGCACCTGACAGTATGAATACACAGTGCAGAGAAGTAGGCATTAAGAAATGATAGAGTGATTTAGAAGGACAAGAAGAGCGGGAAGAACTGACCCACAGGACATTAAGGCTTTTTCAAAGATGCTGGGGCACGAACACAGGGTCTACTTGAAGGAGACTAGAGAACCAGCCTGGCTCTGACAGCGCACACCTTTAATCCCAGCACTGCACTGGGGAGGTAGAGGTAGACAGATCTCTATGAGTTCGAGGCCAGCCTGGTCTACAGAGTGAATTCTTAGCCAGCCAGGGCCACACAGAGAGACAGACAGACAGAAACCAACAAACAGCTATCAGTGAGGATAGGATGGACTACCGAGTAACTGATAGAAACCGAGAGAAAAGAATTGGATTTCTGACTTGAAAAGTACAAACAAGCCAGGCCTGGTAACTTATCATGCCTGAAATCCCAGCATTTGGGAAGCTGAGCTAGGGGAATCTCAAGTTGGTGGTCAGTCTGGGCTACAGACCATTTCAAAAAGCCCAAAAGAAAACAAACAACAGACAAACAAAAACAACCCCAAGTGGAGTAAAGATCTAAATATGAATAGAAATACTGTGGAAGAAAATATGACCAACTTTTTTTTTTTTTCAAGATTGAATGTAGAAGGTAGGAATAACCACACAGGGAGAATTTTGTAAGACACAAAAAGTACCAACTACAGCTTCATAACAGCATTTTATATTAAGGTGAAAGTGTAACTTTATCGTGCTTTAAAAAAAAAGCCCTCATGATTTAGAGGTATGTAACTCAATGTTTAGGGGGGAATGTACCTGGAATTTGCTTTAAAGTGATCTTAGAGCCGTGGTTCTCAACCTTCTTAATGCTGTGACCCTTTAATACAGTTCCTCATGTTGTGGCGACCCCCAACCATGGAATTATTTTCATTGCTACCTCATAACTGTAATTTTGCTACTGTTATGAATCATAAATATGTGACATGCGGAATATCTGACATGCGAGCCCTGTGAAAGGACTGTTTGACCCACAGGCCGAGAAAGGTGACCTAAAACAAAAGGAAACTCATGAGTGACACAACTATGTGGACATACCTCACCAACATGTCACACAAAGGGAACGTGCATTGTCATGCAATTCGCATAAAAGATAAAGTCATAAAAATAAATAACGTTTTGCTGGGATGCATATATCTACAGAAATTTCATACAGAAAAGCTCAAAACGAGTTCAAAATTCAGAATATTGGTTATTTTTGTTAGGAAACATGAGGGGCCTGGAATTCAGAACACAAAGAAAACAAGCATGTTAGGAATATAGTTTGCTTATTGTATTTTATATATTAAGGTGGTAGGTGCATGAGTATGGTATCATATCCTTTAGAATATTTTGTATGTAACCAAAAAAATCATAATTTAAAAATAATTTGTTTTCAGTGAGGGGACATGGTAAAAGGAAGAGACTCCAGGTGCACACCAGGGCAGACAACAGCAGCTGACGTTTCTGTTCTTATTGAGAATATAGGCGGCACCTTGCTCCTCCCTGGGAGTGCACACTGGTTCCTGCCAGTTCAACATAAAGACAGGTGCTAGGAAGCACGGACTCTAGCAGATGTCTGAGGAGGTCCTATGTGTCACAGGGTCCAGGTGAAGTCTGAGGAGGTCCTATGTGTCACAGGGTCCAGGTGAAGAAGCTGAGCCCTGCACCCTGCTAGGGTAGAACCACTGCCCGGCTAGGTTTGTATTTCAAATGACATTTGTCAGTAAGTGAAATCCAGTGTGGGGCTGGATGTGCCTCTCTTCCCGCTTTGTGAAGTGGGCTGACGTCTCTGGGAAGGAGCTACAGTAGTGTGAGTGTGTGGGAAGGACCTGATACCTGCCACCTCTTCCCGGCTTCCCTAGGCAATTGGGAAGAGCACTGACTTCTAGTTCATCAATCAGGCTCATCCCTCTTGAAGAATGGTACCTATTTACCCCAGTGCCTGATTCTGGGGGGAAGAAGACAGCTATGTGTCAGCTTCCTGTCCAGTGAAGCAGCAGACAAGATACTGCTGACCCTCTTGATATCACAGTTTCTTGACAACTCAATGACTTCCTCGTTGCCTTCCTGGGGGAGTCCCTGGCTTTCTCCTGCCCTTCTTGGGGAGTCCCCATCTTCCTCCTGGTCTCCTTGGGGGAGGTCCCCATCTTCTGCCTGGCCTTCTTTTGGAGCCCACAGTAATGGAAGCTGGTGGCAATCTGATCCTGTGTCTGGTGCAGAGTGCGGCTGGCTCTGGCTCCTGATGCCTCCTGCCATAGCCACTGGAATCCAGCACCTGGTGTCAGCTATTTCCGGCTTTTCTCGTGACAACTGCAGTGTCAACTTAGTGTTTCCAGATCTGAAAGAGACCGGAGAGAATCACGAGGCTTGTCACTCTCCCCAAACCCAGCATCTGTCATGGTTTTGCCCTGCCCCCTGCAGCATGCCCCTCCCAGGATACACTACAGGCCGCAACTGGCTTCTTTTACCTTTTACCGTTTTGCAGTGCTCAAGTGATGTCACTCCTGGCATCTGCCCAGCTGCTGGAACACACCTCTAATCCAGTTTCAGAGAGAAACCTATCACTATCACTAACACCATTTGCTAATTGATATGAATTAAGGACTCCGTTTGTGCTAGGCCCTGCCCGTTATGAATACTTGACCTGCTCATTCTTCAGTAAGGGAGTCCTAATGAACAGTGAAAAACCCAAGGTTCAGAGGGGCTAAGCAACATGCCCAAGTAACTCAAGTGCTAACGGGTGACGGTGCCAGGGTACAAATCCAGTCTTCTCCAGCTCTTTCAATTCCTGGAGCTACAGAGACTATCTCCTAAGGTCCTTGTACAGACACTGGTTGACTCTTCACCCCCTCCAGGCCCTCCTATATCTTACAGCGTATGACAGCCTCCTTGACTTGGTAAAAGCCACCATCCTGGCCTCTGCCGTCCACATAGTACATGAATCGAAGTTCCGGCGGGTAGGCGGCTCTGGTCAGGCCGGAGAGCAGGGGGATGGTGCAACCCTCCGCCCCCGGGGCCTCCGTCAGGGCCTGCAGCATCTGGTACTTGCACCAGGGGTCCCGAAGGAAGCCTGGGGTGATGAGTAGCACGCGGCAGTGACTACTACTCAGTGCCTGGCATAGCTCAGAAACAATGGCGCCACCTGGAGTTGCATCCCGAAGCTGCAGGAAGCAGCGCAGGCTGGCCTTGCTACTCTCCAAGTAGGAGACCAGCTCCTGGGCGGCCTCTAGGTCCTCCTCACTGTGGCATACGCAGACATCATAGTCTTTGCTCCAGCGGCCACTGCTGCTGCTGGGGTCCATGTGTGTTGGTTGCAGGGGAGGAGACAATCCTGAGCTGCGGCTCTGGTGTGAGCTGTGGCTAGGAGGTGAGCTGAGGCTCGGGTGTGAGCTACAGCTAGGGGGTGAGTTGCGGCTTGGGGGTGGGAGACCGTCCTGTGTGGCTGTCTGTGAACCATCACTGGGGTGGCTTTCCCGGGAGACCGGCATCTTCTTGGGCTTCTTCAACAGAGTCTGCCTGAGCCAGTCTACAGGGAGGAAACACAGAGCTGACTGAGACTTGCTGCCTGCAAGCTGAAGCCCCTCCCCCAAAGAAAATGGGTGGGACTCTGCCAGCTTCACTTTACCCTCTGTCCTACTACCCTGCTGTTGGGCACACTCCTCAGGTCTTGCCTGAGAGTTCCTGCTATCTTTAAAGGTTCCCCAATACTGAGAGAACCCGAATCCTGTCCAAGTGTTTTACCAGCCCAATTAAGAAAGGCGGCCTTAATGGGGTTGCCATGGTGAGGTAGTGTTTGTTGTGGCCTAGCTACCCATGAGGGGGTAGTTCAAGGCCAGGCTGAAAAAAACAGTGAGTTTTTTTTAAAAATAAAGTAAAATTTGCTGTGCATGGTGGCCCATGCCTTTAATCCCAGCAACTGGGAGGCAGAGTTGAGGTCAGCCTGGTCTACATAGTGAGTTCCAGGCCAGCCAGGGCTACATAGTGAGACCCTCTCTGAAAAATAAAATAAAATTTTAAATTAGAATAAAACAATTTATTTAATTATAAATTAATAATTTAATTATAAAATGAAATATAGATGGCCTTGTTCTGTTGTAGGTCATTTGATATCTGCTATCCAGAGCCCACTTTGATCAGAAGGCTCTGCAACCAGAGTAGTCAACTGCCTGTGTAAGTGGACATCTACAGATAATCAGGCCCAAGGCCTAACTGCAGCCCTGAGAGGAGATGAATTTAGATAAGGTAAGAATGGAAAGGGCCAGGGAAGATGGGTACAGTGATATATGCCTGTAACCCCACAACTTGGGACATAGAATCAGAGGATCAGAGGTTCAGGGTCAACCTCAACTACAACGGCAAGTTCAAGGCAGCCTGGGTTAGTACAAATGAGTAACCACAAAAGAAGAAAGAGGGCCAGGGCACTGGAATCTGTCCTGCTGTTCAGAGGCCAAGGGTTATTAGAGCTCCCAGGCGACACAGAGCTTGGTACTTCAGAAGCTCCATGTGCCAGGCCCCAGATGTGACTGCAGACCTGCCATACTGCTTGCTCTATGACCTTATGCAAACTGGCCTAGGTCTCCATTGCCTCATCTATAAAATGAGTTTGTTTAGTTCCTGACAATAAATTGTAAGTACTCCATATTATTAAAACACAGCCGTACTGGGGATTGTTTCATTTTTCCTTTCCTGTTTCCTTTCTTTGAACAGTTCTGGGAAAGGATTCAGATGACAAGATACACCATGTTTAGCATTCAGCACAATGGTTTGCAGGCCAAGCAGGCCAGAAAACATGTGAAACAAAGGCCTGCCGAATCCATCACCCATCCCTTATTCCCCCCATCCATGACGCTTTGGGTCATCTCTCCGGCAGCTCTGTCCCCAACACCAGCCTTTCTGCATCTCTCCTCTGTGTCTGGACAAATCAGCCTTCTCACCTCACCAGCAGACTGGGGATTATTCTCTCAGGAACCAGAGCATAACTAGGAGACGGGCTCCACTCACCAGCTATCTTGTCTCGAGGCTTCTTGGACTGAGCGGGAGAGGCTGGGACAGAGGATGATGAAGCCATAGCGCAGGCCTCCAAACTAACCCTGGGAGAGCAGGCATCGGGGGAGCGGCAGGAGGGGACAGAGCCATGGAACAGCCATCCTGCCAGGGACAGAGAATCACAAAAATCGTGCTTACCTACCTGGAAGTTCTGCTTTTCTCCTAGTCCCTAATGACGCAGTTTCTACATAGGTTCATGGGACCAGGGAAATGACCCAGATCTGTGACGTGTGACCAGACTTACAAGGTACAAACTTGGTAGAGTGACTGTTCTCTGCTTCACTTGGCCAGGAGTGCGTTTGGGAGCTGGGAAAACAGAGAGAAGACAGGCAGCTCTTTAGAAGGACTTCCTGTGTCCGTGCTGAAACAGGAGAAGCACTGGCCATTTGGACAGGTGGATGAGTGCTAAGCAGTAGGAGTACTCGAGGCAAGTCTTACATTTCCTCTCTCTGTCTTCTCCTAACCCCATCCACCCACTCACCTAGCCCTTACCCCTCAGCTAGGGAAACAATGTCATAAAATGGTGACGACTGCTGGCTACACACAGATTTCATGGATTTGCACCTCATGCTGACCATGGCCTTCAACAGTCTTTCCAGGCTTTGGTGTCTCCATCTGTGATGCTGGAAAATGCAACTCAGCATTACTATGTGAATAAGATGAAGTAATTTATGTAATGTACTAACAGTACCTCGTGTATAAAAAATTGTTAAGCCGGGCGGTGGTGGCGCACACCTTTAATCCCAGCACTCGGGAGGCAGAGGCAGGCGGATCTCTGTGAGTTCGAGGCCAGCCTGGGCTACCAAATGAGTTCCAGGAAAGGTACAAAGCTACACAGAGAAACTCTGTCTCAAAAAACCAAAAAAAAAAAAAACAAACAAAAAAAAAAACGTTAAGAAAGCATTGCGGATTAGTATATTCTTATCCAGATGTGGTAGCATACACCTGTGGTCTCAGGTACACAGGAGGCTGAGGCAGGTGGATTACTTGTATCTATGAGTTTAGATAAGCTTCAGAAATCTATTGAGACCCTAATCTTTGTTTGTTTGTTTGTTTGTTTGGTTTTTATTTATTTATTTTTTTTGTAAAGATTTACTTATTTATTATGTATACAGCATGTATGACTGCACACCAGAAGAGGGCACCAGATCTCATCACAGATGGTTGTGAGCCACCATGTGGTTGCTGGGAACTCAGGACCTCTGGAAGAGCAGTCAGTGCTCTTAACCTCTGAGCCATCTCTCCAGCCCCCTTATGGTTTGTTTTTTGGGTTTAGCTTTGGTGCATGTCCTGGAACTTGATCTGTAGATCAGGCTGGCCTTGAACTCACAGAGATCCACCTGCCTCTCGAGTGCTGGGATTACAGATGTGCACCAGCAGCAGTTTTGAGATCCTATCTTAAAAGAAAACAAACGGAAGAGTGTGGTGGTACACATGTGTAATCCCAGCACTCACAGGAGAAATGCTGCAAATTTCAGGACAGCTTGGGCTACATAGTGAGTTCCAGGCTACCTAGGGATATATAGTGAGGCCTTGTCTCAAATAATCTAGCTATGGGAGGGAACTTGGTCCTTAGTACTTCTATTCTTATTTTTTAACTATTTATTTATTTATTTATTTATTTATTTATTTATTTATTTATTTATTTATTTATTTATTTATTT
>CABHPR010122834.1:0-12403 GCA_902168415.1 Peromyscus melanophrys
GCTACTCCCTCCAGAGAAGCCTTTGCCTAATGTTGCTGCACCAGGGGAAGCAGCATTAGAAAGAGCGTCTCTCAGAGGGCTTGCTGAATAGCCTGCTTACATCGTTAGAGAAGGATCCATTTGACCAATTACAGCCTAGCCTCTTAGCGCCGATCACAATCAATCACTGAGGTTTGTGTTTTAGACCAAACGCAGATTTGCCTTCAGGTACAACTACCAGACTAGCAGGGGAAATCCTCCCCTCCACACACACACACCAGGGTGGAAATGGTTATAACAAAAAGTCTGGTACAAGTTGTTTCAAAGGGCCCTGGCCACAGCTACACCTTCTGGTGTGTTGTTGGTGGGTTTTTTGTTTGTTTTTAACTCTTTGCTCTTTGTGGGGCCCACCACCAGCTCCCAAATAAATACACAGAGTTTTATTCTTACTTATGAATGCCCAGCCTTAGCCTGGTTTGTTTCTAGCTGGCTTTTCTCAACTTAAATTACCCCGTCTATCTTTTGCCTCTGGGCTTTTACCTTTCTATATCCCTTTCTTTATTCTTACTCTGTGGCTTGCTGTGTAGCTGGGTGGCTGGGCCCTGGAGTCCTCCTCTCCTCCTTTTCTCGCTCCTCTGTCTTTTCTTTTTCTCCTTCTATTTATTCTCTCTGCTTGCCAGCCCTGCCTATCCTTTCTCCTGCCTTGCTATTGGCCGTTCAGCTCTTTATTAGACCAATCAGGTGTTTAGACAGGCACAGTAACACAGCTTCACAAAGTTAAATGCAACATAAAAGAATGCAACACATCTTTGCATCATTAAACAAATGTTCCCCAGCACAAACAAATGTAACCTATGTTCTACAACAATAACGCCCAGCCCTGGTCTCTGTGTGGTCAGTCTCATGCAGTGTTCAGGATGGCTGGTGCTGGCACAAAGGTAGGCAGGCTATTAGATCATTACTCCTTTTGTTCAAGGTGGCCAAGACTGCAAAGAAGAGTTCAGCAGCAGGTGACTAGGGAATCAGATTGCCCTGCCCCCAACATCTTTGATCATTTATAGGAAGATGGACAGCAGCAGGAGAAGAACGTCAGGTTTATATACCTCAACCTCAACACTAACGCTGATTTTTAACAGACTTAAACAGTGCTTACCACCTGCCCATGCCCAAGGCACAGGTGGAGCCTCCCATCAGTCTCAATTCCATTAAGATAAAATTCATGAAGTAGGCAAACTAAAATCTGTGTTTATTTATTGTACATGTGAGGGACACGTGTGGAAGTCATAGTTTGCAGTTTGTCTGAGTTCTCACTTTCCACCATGTGGGTCTGGGGGATCATGCTTGGGCTGTCAGTTTGACAGCAAGAGCCTTGTTCGATCACAACAAAATACGTAAGGCACAGTGTAAGAGGTGGTGATACCATCTTATGACATCAGTACATAAAACCCACAGTGTGCAGAAGGACTAGGCAAAAGCAGGGCTTTCTGGCGCCTGTCAGGTGTTTGCTGAGAGGCTAAATTAGGGTTCTCTAGAGGACTCGAACTGACAGAGTGAATATACACTGTGAAAAGGGATTCTTAGATGAGCTGTGGGCTCTGTGGTTCAACAATAGCTGTTTACACTGGAGAGGCTGAGAACATAATTGTCGTTCTTTACCCCCTGCTGGATGCCTCCGCCATCGCAATCAGATGAGGAAAGCCTCTAGGATTCCTAGAGAGCCACCCTGGAAGGCCAGAGACTCTGGGTTTCCAATGTCAGCCAAGGCGGCAGCAATGGGATAGATACACTTAGGCAGGCAAACAACACCTTTGCCTCAGGACTGCTGGGTATCATCTGGCCTGCCAGCAGAAGGTGCTGCCTGCCTAGGGGCAGGGTCTTTCCTCCTCTCTTAGTCCTTTCTGGAAATGCCCAGGGGTGTGTTGCTGTGGGATGGTCTGTATGTCAAACATGTTGCTTATTGGTCAATGAATAAAACACTGATTGGCCAGTGGTCAGGCAGGAAGAAGTATAGGCGGGACAAGGAGGAGAGAATTCTGGGAAGTGGAAGGCTGAGCCGGAGACACTGCCAGCCGCCACCATGACAAACAGCATGTGAAGATGCCGGTAAGCCACAAGCCATGTGGCAAGGTATAGATTTATAGAAATGGATTAATTTAAGATATAAGGACAGTTAGTAAGAAGCCTGCCACGGCCATACAGTTTGTAAGCAATATAAGTCTCTGTGTTTTCTTGGTTGGGTCTGAGCGGCTGTGGGACTGGCGGGTGAGAGAGATTTGTCCTGACTGTGGGCCAGGCAGGAAAACTCTAGCTACAGTGTGTCTTATTGATCCCAGATCCAATCAATTTGAAATCATGGTTAACCATAACATTGAGTTATTTAAATTGGATATGTGAAAGACTAACCCTCTTCTATAAATGGTGAAAATATGTAGGACACAAAAATCATGCAGAATGAACATGCAGCCTTTTGAGTCTATGTCCGTTCACTCAGCAGGAAGCATTTGAAATTCATGTGGTTTTCTACCCATCAGGACTTGCTGTTTCTTCTTAATGCTCGGTTCTCTGGAGGTAGCACAGTTTGTATCCATTCAGTGGCTGGAGGACTTTGGGTTTGTTTACAGTCTGGAGAGTATGAATAAAGCTGCTACAAACACTTGAATATTGAACTGTGTTTTTGTATGAACATGGTTTTTCATTTCATCTCTCGTTCATTTCATTCATCCTTCAGAGGGAAATGACTGGGTTATATGACTATGTATAGGTTTAACTGTGAGCCACCGCCCACTGCTTTCTACAGACTTCACCGTTGGTTTTTGCGTGATACCAGCATCATGTGATGGTTCTGGTTGCTGCACATCCTCACTGGGCGTTGGCATTGTCCAGTTTGGAGAGACAGAAGTGGACAGATTTTTATTGTTGTCATTATAAAGTTTGCTTGTGTGTGTGTGTACGTGTGTTCTGGGCCATGCATGGTGGCACACATTCCCCCCCCCCCGCTTCTAAATGTCCCCCTAATGTCTTCGTAAACACTTACGTAGCTTTGAGACTTTAGGTATAGAATACGATATAGATTTAGCCCAGGTTACTGTCTAGGTGCTTGAGGGATGGGTCTGCCAGTATTTTTCACTGTCTGTTGAAAACCTTATCATCCTCACATAAGCAACAAATGCTTATTAATGCCACTGCAAACACTTCTTAGTAATGTTTAGTGATATTTCTTTCCCAGAACCTGGACCCTTTCCGGGGATCATGGACCTTTTCGGAGTTGGAGGTGGCCTTCTGGAGTATCGAGCAAGTCTGCTGGCTGGGAAGGGTTTTGCTGTCATGGCTCTGGCTTATTATAACTACGATGACCTCCCCAAGGGCATGGATGCCATGCACATGGAGTACTTTGAAGAAGCTGTGAACTACCTGCTTAGCCACCCCGAGGTTAGATCATCCTCAAGTTTTATTGGCCCCTGTCATATCTCCTCATTGTGTGCTTGATCTCACAGAATGAGCGAACTGTTGACAGCCTCTCTCTCTTTATTTGACAAAGAGCCCAAGACCACTTGAGGTTTCTAGGTTTGATACAAGTAAAGGGAAGGAGAAAGGTAGGGCCATCCCCAGCCAGTGCTCATTCAGATGATGTGCTCAGCAGCTCTCTCCTGCCTGTGTCTCCGTGTCCCTGTGTCCCTATCTGTGTCCCCATGCCCTTGTGCGAGCACTGGGTGAACTTGACAATCAGCAGCAGGAAACCAGGGTGCTCTGAACTTTCTAGATTTAGCACAGCACAGGCTGAGGTGGTAATCCTTGCTTGTTTTAAAATTTTATAAGCAGAACTTCAAGTGGCTGGAAGCGTTGGCGCTCTTGGAGAAGTGGGAGACTAGATTTTGCCCATTTCCCACTCCACGGCCTTGGCACTTCCCTTTCTCCTTGGATAAGTAGATACCCTAGTTTCATCTTTGTTACTGTGATTAAAAATAAAAATACCCCGACAAAAGCAACTCACGGAGAAAGGGCTTATTTTAACTCACGGTCCCGGCCCACGTCCATTAAAGTAGGGAAGTCACAGTGGCGGATGCTGGTCATGTCACACTCATAATCAGGGTCAGAGAGCCAAGAGTGCATGCATGCTGGTCCTCAGCTCTCTTTTTCCAGTTTTATACAGCCTAGGGTCCAGCTCAAGAAACAGTGCCACCAAGTTCTTGGTGTGTAGTCCCGCCTCAAGAAATTCCCTTAAGGGGCTGGAGAGATGGTTCAGGGGTTAAGAGCACTGACTATTCTTCCTGAGGTCCTGAGTTCAATCCCCAGCAACCACATGGTGGCTCACAACCATCTATAGTAGGATCTGATACCTTCTTCTGGCACTCAGGTTTGCATGCAGAGCACTCATACATAAAATATAAATTAAAAAGAGAAGAAGAAAGAAATTCCCTTAAAGGCATGTCTATAGGTCAACCCACCTTAGTTCTTCATGTTAACTCCCTTCCCAGGTGAGTCTAGATCGTGTCAAGTTGACAATTGAAAATTTCATAGTAATTAAAGCATCATTTGATCATGTGATTATTAGGACTTTAATGAGGAGTCATATTTAACAGTGGTCAAGGGTACTGTTGCCAAAGGGGAGGGGTGAGGAGGACGAAAAGTAGAAGGGAAGAGAGAGAGAGAGAGAGAGAGAGAGAGAGAGAGAGAGAGAGAGAGAGAGAGAGAGATTGATTTCTATGAGAGGTCAGCCAAAAGATCTTTTGCTTATAGCCCAGAGGACACTGGGATTCAGGACAGGAGCGGTCCTTGTGGGATGGTGCCAACCCAAACCACCCAGAAGGCACTGAGCAGAAAAGTACAACAAACGTCTCCCCACAGGTTTCTCAGGGATCCAGGGTAGAGAACAAAGTCATAACTAGTGTGGCCTGGGGCACAGGGCTGTGAGGAAATAGATGACGCCCAGAGCAGGGAGGACCTCAGGAGGGCCAGCAGAGAGAAGTCGAAAGGAGAGGAGGCTGGAAGTAAGTGTGGGAGGCCAACCCTAGAGAGAGGGAGTGGACAGCATCCCAAACACAAGGTGGCCGCTGAGATTGTGTGGGACACCCGAGAGCTGCCACGGGACTAGGTAGATTGGGGAGTGAGAAGATGAGACATTCCCCCTGACAGCTTCTGTTTTCTCACTGCAGCATGGAGAGCTGAAGGTGGAGGGGCACGTGGGGGCTCAAGAGGTCCAGGAGGTAGGAGAGGATGTGAGGCGGTCCTTTGGAGACGTGGAAAGGGAAACCCCAGTGATGTGTGGCAGGACTGGTGGGCCACGTCATTGCCCGTGTCAGATAAAGATGAGTCAGCAGGAATGTTTGTTTTCCTTAGTTTCTTGGGGTCCATTGTCTCCATAGTCTATGGCAAAGGAGGAGTGCACGTGTCTTTTTAGAGTAGCTTCATTCCTGCTAGAATGGTTTTGACAATAGATAGGAGTCCAGATGTTGACCCTGGTCCATGGAGCTTTCCAACTGGGCCTACTCACTGTTCAGTACTGTTCCTGGACTAATTCTCTTATTCCTTTTATATTTTTCTCAGGTAAAAGGTCCAGGAGTTGGAGTGCTTGGCATTTCCAAAGGGGGTGAACTTGGCCTTGCGATGGCCTCCTTCCTGAAGGGCATCAAAGCTGCTGTCGTCATTAATGGCTCTGTGGCTGCTGTTGGGAACACCATATACTACAAGGATGAGACTATCCCTCCTGTGTCTATCCTGAGAGATCGAGTCAGAATGACCAAAGATGGTCTCCAGGATGTTGTGGATGCTCTGCAAAGCCCTTTGGTAGAACAGAAGAGCTTCATCCCTGTGGAAAGGTCAGACACAGCCTTCCTGTTGCTTGTAGGTCAGGACGACCACAACTGGAAGAGCGAGTTCTATGCCAATGAGATCTCCAAACGCTTGCAGGCCCATGGGAAGGAGAAGCCCCAGATCATCTGCTACCCGGAAGCGGGGCATTATATTGAGCCCCCTTATTTCCCACTGTGCAAGGCTGGCATGCACCTCCTGGTGGGGGCTAATATCACCTTTGGAGGGGAGCCTCAGCCTCATGCCATGGCCCAGTTGGATGCATGGCAGCAGCTCCAGACTTTCTTCCACAAACACTTGGGTGGTAAGAGTTAGGGGGTGACTCCTAAAATACAACCTATTTTCTGATGGCTTTGGGGGAAAAGGTTCAAATACATTGTAAGTATATCAGTTAATATTACTTCATCTGAACATAGTGTTGAATATAGTGTTTATTCAAGTGCTGGAAATGTAGTTCAGTGATAGAGTACCTGGCTGGCTTGTGTAAGTCCCTGGGTTCAATCCCAAGTGCTGTAGGAAATCAGGCAAATGTTATATGGAAACTGTACCTTTTCAAGGAATTGTGCCTAGAATCAAAAGAATACCATGAGTAGCCACACTGTTGTGTCATTAAAAATTGTGTACTTCAATTCTTGGGCCAATGTTGCTATTATCATCTTCCTTCCAAGAAGTGGGTTTGGGGTGACCTGTGGGGGGCTTCTTTTCAGATGCTTAACACATGTATGGGCAGCAGTGAAAAGAAGGTTTTTGTTGCACACATATCCAACAAGAATATCTGTTGTTTTTAACAAAATCTAGATTGTTTGACTTTTGCCAATAAAGACTCAGAAGCCAGATGCTGGGGTGAAAACCTGCTAGCTCAGAGAGGCAGAGAAAGCACCCGGCTGACCTTCCTTCTCTGCGGACGTCCCAGAAAGAGGCCTTTCTCTTATGCTGTCTCAAACCAAACTGCTCCAACTGGATGTCCCTCTTTTCTACTTCCTGTGTGTGTCTCTCTCTGTCCTCCTGACTGCCTCTTACTCCCTATGTTTTTTCCCTGTCAACTGGTTGCTCGCTGTGCTTCTTGACCTATGGTTGATTTTATCTCATCCTGTTCACAGTATTCAAGCAGACGACATCTGCTTTTGAATTAAAGGTGTGTGCTAGGGCTGAGCCACACTACAGCTAGAAGTAGGTTTTCCCAGTAAATAATGCAATCTCGGGGTTCACAGTGTGGTCAAATAGCCTGCAACGAAAATCAATTTTACAAAGCAAACCAACAATGGGAAAAGACTCCCCTTTGTATATGAGCTCCATGCCGTGACAATACTTGGGGATGATGAGCATTTAGTCCAGGCAGCAACAGAGCAGTGAGGGGAGGAAACAGTGATTCTAGGAATCCCATGTTGTGTCAACCTTCATCCTGTCTGAGAGGCAAGGAAGAGAATGTGTGAAGGAAGCGCTCTCGTCCCCACACATTTAGTAATCCACCAGTCAACTGTTGGTCATATGAGCACAGGAGGAAGGATTTCTTTACCCAGTGCTAGATTCATGGTTGAGCCTTTATACCACAAGACAAGTTGTCAGGAAAAAAGCATATAAACTTATTTAACAAAAAGTGGAGCCTTCAGAAATGAAGTCTCAAAGCAGTATGGAAACTTGTGTGTTTCACTGCTCAGTGTGATGGAAAGTGCATCACTTAGAAGCATTGTGGGAAAAGGAGCATGACCTGCTGGTGTTAACTGGGAGGTCAGGAACATAGGAAGGTGTGTACTTAGGTTTTATTGCTGTGATAAAACTCCATGACCAAAAGCAGCTCAGGGAGGAAAGGGTTACACTTCCACAGCACTGTTCATTATCAAAGAAGTCAGTACAGGAGCTCAAGGCAGGAATCTGGCTGGAGGCAGGAACTGAAGCAGAAGCCATGGAGGAGCATTGTTACTGAATTGTTCTTCATAGCTCACTCAGCCTACTTTTTAAACCACGCAGGACCACCTGGCCAAGTAGTGGCACCACCCAAAGTGCTGGGCTCCTCCCACATCAGTTATTAATAAAGAACAATGCTCCTAGACTTGCCTACAGGCAATCTGTTGCAGGCATTTTACTCAACTGAGGCTCCCTCTTCCCAGATAACCCTGGCTCCTGTGAAACAAACAAAACAAAAACCAACAGCCAGCACAGAATGCATGCTCAGATTCTTTTCTATTTCCTTGTCTATGTAGGGAGCCTTCCTTCTGTAAATGGATGTTTCTCTCCCATCTGCCTGTTCCCAAATACCTGGCAGCCACTTCCCAAATAAGTGACTTGGAGGCTTAATATTACTTATAAATGCTTGGCCGCTAGCTCAGGCTTATTACTGACTAGCTCTTACACTTCAATTAACCCATAATTCTTACCTATGTTTAGCCACGTGGCTTGGTACCCTTTCTTAGTATGACATTCTCATCTTACTTCCTCTGCATCTGGTATCAAATTCACATTAAATAATATTCACTCATGATCTCATTAAGAGAAAAAATAAATACTGATATTATTAAAGAAAAACAAAAAAACCCCAAAACTATAGCAACAACAAAAAACAAACAAACAAATAAAAACAAACAGCCAAGCAGTGGTGGCACATACCTTTAATCCCAGCACTTGGCAGGCAGAGCAGGTGAATCTTTGTGAGTTTGAGGCCAGCTTGGTCTACAGAGCGAGTTCCAGGACAACCAGGGCTACACAGAGAAACTCTGTCTTAAAGGAAAAAAGAAAAAGAAAACAAAACAAAACAAAACAAAAAACAAAAAAAACAAGCCCATACAACCTAGCACATATATCAGAAGCTATGAAGCTGGTGGTAAGGGCATGCAAGATCTTCTAAATTCTAGTCTTCCCCTGAAATCTCAGATTTCATCACTGGTAACAAAGTTGTTTCCCTTTAAGCACCAGGCTGAAAATCGGCTCTCTTTTGAGAAAGTGTCTGCCTAATACATAAGTCTTCATGTCAATCACAACCATCAAGGAGACTAAAACCCAGACATGTACATCACGGTATTATATTGAAGAAATTTTATCACTTGTCTGGGAAGAGGGGTCAGCAGGTAAAGTGCTTGCCATGCAAGCTTGGGTGACCTGAGTTTGATCCCTGCATGATCCCTGGAAACCATGAAAACATGGAAGGATTCTGATTCTACAAAGTTGTCCTCTGACCTCGACACCCGTGATGTAGGTCTCTCTCTCTCTCTCTCTCTCTCTCTCTCTCTCTCTCTCTCTCTCTCCTTTCTCTTTCTTTCTCCATCTCTCTCTCCCTCTCCCCCCTCACACATATATCTTTTTTAATATTTGTTTTATTGTACTATTTTATGTGTGTGGTTGTTTTACCTGCATATCTGTCTCTGCACCAAGTGTGTGCAGTGCCCACAGAGGCCAGAAGAGGGTGTTGGATCCTCTGGAACTGGGGTTACAGATGTTTGTAGGCCCTGCGAATTGAACCCAGATCATCAGGAAAAGGAGTCCATGCTTTTAGCCGCTGAGTCATTATTCCAGCCTCCATAAAATAAAAGAATTAAAAGAATTCCTACAACGCAACAATAAAAAGACAAACAACCCCCACACACTGTTGATGAGATCTAGTATTGTCCTCTAAGGTTAAGCATAGCTTTGTCACATGACCCAGCTAGTCCAGTCCTAACATAAAATGCAAGAGAAATGAGAACATGTGGCCATATAAAAACTTACAAACAAATGTTCATAATAGCTAAAAAGTAGGTGCACCCAAATAGTTCAAGGCCAGCCTGGTCTACATAGTGTGTTCCGGGCCATTCAGAGCTACATAGAGAGTGAGACCCTGTCTCCCTGCCCTGCCCCCCAAAAAACAGTAGTTGTATATCCAGGAGCTGGGGAGATGCAGTGTTTGGATCCCCAGCACCTACATAAGTCACAGAAACCAGATACAAAAGATTACATATTATATCATTGCCTTTATAATAAATATGCAGAAAAAAACTAATATAGAGAGAAAGCAAATCAGTGGTTTTAAGTGTCTGGGTACGGAGAGAATTTTGGGGTGAATGGGAAGTGACTAGTAACAGGCAGAGTTTCTTCCTGAATAATGAAAATGTTGCAAAACTAGCTAACAGTGGTGGTGAAGTGCTCCAGGGCTATCTGCCAAACACTGAACTGTACACAGAAATGAATTATACTGTATAGATCATACCGTGCAGAAATGTTAACCTTTATTCCTTTAAGCTTCATTTACTTTAGTGTGCTCAAGTGTTTTGGCTGCATGTATGTATGTGCGCCATTTGTGTACCCGGTGCCCTTGCTGGGTCAGAAGAGGACATCGGGTCCCTTGGAGCTGGAGTAATAGATGGTTGTGAGCCACCACATGGGTTCTGGGAACCAAACCCAGGTCCCCTGCAAGACCAGCAAGTGCTCTTAACCGTGGGGTCATCTCTCCAGCCCCAAGATCCTATTATTTTTTTAAAATTAGACATATTCATAAAACTCAAATTCCAGTAAATGCAAAATGGCTAAGTTCAAGGGGAGTCTTTTCTCTGTGTAAGCTTTAATCACTGGCGAAACCAAAAAAGCCAGGGGTCAGGCACAGTAAAACTACATGGAAAATCAAGGGGTAGGAATATTTTAAAATTTTTTACACGAGGGGTGTGTGTGTGTGTGTGTGTGTGTGTGTGTGTGTGTGTGTGTGTGTGCGCGCCCCCACCTCCTTGTGGAGGCTAGAAGAGGGCATCAGATCTGCTCCTTGCAGATGGACTTACAGGTGGTCCTCAGCCATCTGATGACCTCTAGGAACCAAACTCCAGTCTTCTGCAAGAGCAGCATGTGCTCTTAAGCACTGGACAATTCCTCAAGCTACTCCATTCCCCTCAGCCACCTCCATGCTCCCAGCCACCCCCATCCCCCCAGCCACCCCCAGCCACCCCCATCCCCTCAGTCACCCCCATGCCCCCAGCCACCCCATCCCCCCAGCCACCCCCATCCCCCCAGCCACCTCATCCCCCTAGCCACCCCCATCCCCCCAGCCACCCCCATCCCCCCAGCCACCCCCATACCCCAGCCACCCCCAGCCACCCCCATCCCCCCAGCCACCCTCATCCCCCAGCCACCCCCATCCCCCTAGCCAGCCCACAAACTGAAGGCCCGAAGGCCCGAATGAGTACAGATTTGAAGATGGTGCTTACCTCTCAGTGTGATGAGGGGGGAGCACATGGGAGTTTCAGAGATGGGTACCAAACCCTAATACCAGGTGTCAATCATATTATTGTTCTTTAAAGCCTCATCTAGTTTATAATTATTTGTTTAATCTCACTAGTCAATGTTTAGGAAAAGTAGCAAATTCTTAGGAGGCAGAGTCTTACTTTGTAGTCCTGGCTGTTCTGGAACTCCCTCTGTAGACCAGGCTGGCCTCGAACTCACAGAGACCTGCCTTCCTCTGCCTCCGCCTCCCGAGTGCTGGGATTAAAGGCACCTATGATAGCACACCTGACCAGTAGCAAAAAAAATTTAAAAGAGAAGAAAGAGAAAGGGAAGGGAAGAAGGGAAAAATGGAGAGAGAGAGAGAGAGAGAGACCACAGGCTGAAAACAATAGTAAAATAAGTATGTAATTAAAGATATATAACATCTATAAAAAGATAAATAACATATAAAAAGATATATAACATATATAAAAATATATATAACATATATAAAAAGACATATAACATATATATATATAAAGATATATAACATATAATTAACTCTTAAAACCCAACAAAGAAGAAAGAGCCCAATTAGAAATTAGGTAGAAGGTGTAGGCAGATACCTCACAAAGTCACAGAGAAGGCAGATGAGCATATGAAACAATGCTGACCATCATATGATCAAACATTTACAACTTAGCGTGAACTATGCAGCTATTAGAATAGCTCAGATCTAAAACACAGACAACACCAAATACCATCAACCTATGAACAATAAAAACTGTCCTTGCCTATTTTAAATTTTTTATCGGTGGATTCTACTGGAGTTTATCAGTGGATTCTGCCGGAATATCTGATGCAGACAAGCACTAGAGAGCTCCTGTGGCAAATCACCCTCTGAAGCAATGGGAGGATCTTTCTACTAGCACATGGAGGAGACCTGATCTAGTGTTGGTGTGGCCCTGGCGTTCTGTTTATATCTTTACTCAGGACAATGAGGTTCTTCTTTGGATTCCTGAACACTGAACGCGCCCTATGGCTGCTGCTGAAACCCAACATGACAGAGACCTAATGGGTCTTCATGAAAAAAATCTATCCTTCTGATGTCAATGGAGATTGAGAGCCCAACATCGCCAGCTTTGGCAAGCATTAATGTAAGCCTAGGAACTGTAACCATAAGATTGGATTCGCCAGAAGAGCTGCCAGCTAAAGTCGTGCTGGGATCAAGAAAAATGGGCCTTGGCAGTACGTGTTACTGGAGTTGTATCCATGCCAGTGGATGTCCACACAATCCAGAAGAGAATTTGACATTGCTGCTGCCGCTGTTGCCGTTATAGCAATGGCGCCCACCACTGCTACTCTTTCTGGGATTACCATTTCATAATTGCTTACTACAGCTAGCACAATGGAGACCCTGGCAACAAAAGTAGCTACCACATTTAGTTAATCTTTCATT
>CABHPR010122835.1:0-48846 GCA_902168415.1 Peromyscus melanophrys
CAGAAGTGGACTCATACCTTTGAGTTCCAACAAGAACTACAGACTTGGGTTAAGCGCATACACATTTTCTTGCTGCTCAGAGAGCTAGGTATAAGTTAGAGATTTTTGGCCTGATGAGAAGCATTTCTAGACCTATATTGAGATGACAACTAAAATAAATCTTAAATGTTCAGCTTGTGACTGAACAGTAAGTAGTCACTACCAGCTTATCAGAACTCTATTAAATGCTAAGTTCTGAACTGTTGTATCATAGAACAGGAGAGTAACCTGAAACATTTCTCATAATCTAAATCATTTTCTGAGATCCTCAAAGTTTATAAACTTTCATACCTTTAGCCCTGTGGAAGGATCTGGTTGTCTGATGCTGCCAAGCTAACAAAGCTATAGCTAGCCTAACCATCAGAGATGCTGTCAGAGATCTGAGGAGGCTATATTATATCTGGAGGCCACTGACTTGGATGTGAGTAACTCACCAAGCAAGTCTGTCCTATGGCAGTAAGGCAGAGTGATTTTCCATGGCCACATGGTTGCCAGAAAACTCAACTTTACTCAGGTTCAGCACCAAATAATAAGTTTTAAATCCCTGGTTGCTGGGTATCCTGTGGGAGTCTGCCAGAGTCCAGCTCTGGCCTGCTCCCAACTTTTGAAGGGTTCTTGGGTGGAGGAGAGAGGAATGAGGAAATATTAGGTAGAAAGATAGAAAGAGATGATAAGAAAGACAGAAATATAGGACAGTTTTGGGAGGGCCCTGAGTCAATACCCAACCACAAAGAGCTTTATCCAAAAGGGCTTTTTATAATATGACACAGGGAAAGAAAAAAGACCTTCCCCTTGCAAGATCAAAGCACACTGTACAGCCAAGTATAGACCCTTCCAAACACCTAGTAACTCCCCTGTCTCCCCTCTCTGGCCAAATCATCCCATTATGCAGTACTGCTCCGTAAAGCAAGCCCAGATTCTCTGACCCTGAGTAACATCTCACTAGATAGCCTCTGTGGGCCACCACAGTATCCACCACCATCAATATAATAGGCCAAATCAAACCAAATTAATAAATCCAGGTTTAACGAACAGAGCAAAGCAATCCTAGGTGATCCTTGGAAAGGCTGGAGAAGTGTCACATGGCACATATGGCTACCAGGCCTTAAGTAACCTGTAGGCGTGGGCTTGAGCAGCCCTAGGAAGGGGCTGGCTTTTGGCAGGCTTTGAGGGAGCAGGTTTGAGGGGGCAGGGTCTAGGGAGAGAGGTAGGGGAGGAGGGTTGAGTTGGAGCTCCCACCAGAACACTGTATATTTATTGGTGTAATTACTAAGGCCACTCCACGTAGTTAAAAGGAGATTTATTTAAAGGCGTAACTCACAAATGAAGGGATAGGTAGATGATGGGTTCTGGAAGAGACGCAGCGCAGTCCAGCGGTGTTCTCTGGAGAACTTTCCTCGGTCTACCTCTTGCGTCCCAGTCCAGGAAACAAGAGAGCCGTGCATCCCGATCTCAGGTCTTCAGCCCTCCCTTGGCCCCGCCTTGTAGGCGTGATAGTTACGGAAGCCTCAATGGGGGTTGGAACTTCCAGACCAAAGCTGGAATGGCTACCCACTACATATATTAGCTTAGGTTGTAAAAACTGAATATGTGGGAAATTTAGTGCAAGTCAGTTTGATTTTTACATTGTTCTCTTAAAGGCAGGTGTCTTAGTTCCTATTCTATCACTAAGAAGAGACACCATGACCAAGACAATTTATACAAGGAAGCATTTAATTGAGGTCTTGCTTACAGTTTTAGAGAGTTCATGACAATCATGGTGGGGAACATGGCATCAGTCAGGAAGGCATGGTGCTGGAGTTGGGGATAAGAACTGATATCTGATTCACAAACCTGAGGCAGAGCTAGGGACTGGTCCTGGTCCTGGAGAGGTCTTTTGAAACCAGAATACCCTCCAGCCCCCTGTAACCCCACCACCACCCCAGTGACACACCTCCTCCATCAAGGCTGTACTTCCTAATCCTTCCTAAACAGTTCCACCAGCTGGGGATGAAACATTCAAATATATGAGCCTATATGGGAGCCATTCTCATTCAAACCCCACAGCTTGTTAAACAAATAGGCTGAATACATAGTGGGAGAGCAATCTAAAGTCTGAAGTGACTTGATGATGTCTGTGAGGTCCAGCAAAAGTTCTAGTCTCTTAGACTATTGTCAGAACATGGTCCAAGAAAGGAGTCCTGTGAGGAGATTTCTGAGTGTTTGTGAGAACAGTCCAAGAAAACAAGAGTCTTGTGACCTCTGTTTCTTCAGAATGTGGAGTTGTTCTTGGAATGTGTGTTCATGCTCCTCGCAGGTGTAGTGGATAGAAATGAGATTACTTTAGCTATTGTATTTATATGCCTCTATGTTTTTGCCATGTATGGCTTTTCCTTGTGATTGAACACCTTACTAGCATGGTTCTTAACCCTCAGAGTAGAAATTGCCTGATGCTCTGAATAAAGTTGGTTATTGCATGAGACTTTAGTCCCCCTCATTTATCAGCTCCATCCTCCCAGGTCCCACCACCTCTAGAGTGGTGAATAGATGATAAGAGATATTTTCAGAATATGCATCACCATGCTATACTGTCTTATGGATAAACCTTAAGCACCTCTAAACAGGTACAAGTTGGATCTCTAAAGAGGATGAAGAGACAGTATGAGTTTCTCATCCAACAGGACTGCCATTCTTAGAGGAAGAGGTTGGGGATGTGTGCACAGAAACATCCCCAGGCACAGTAAGGGATAAGGAGAGGGCACTCAGCATAAGTTAGCCTCAACAGTGTCTTACTCTTGAAGTGCTGCACTACAGAAAGGGAAATTAACTTCTGTGTTTAAAGTTTCCTGGTCTGTGGCATTTTGTTATGGCAGCCTAGAGCTAACTTTTTTTTTAAATAATAGATTTTTTATGGGTGGACTGGAGCCGAGAAGGATGTGGAGTAGGGTGGCAAGAATAGGTATAAGCATTGCAGCTCAGATGGAAAGGTACCCTAGCAGTTGGGAGCCAAGGAATACCACAAAGTCGCCGTAAGCATAGCAGTTTAAAGTTCTGTTCCAGAGAAAAGTTTGGAACCAATGCAAATGTAACAACTCTGCTCTGTTAGGGGAGGGTTTCCCCCAGGGAAGTTGTCACATCTCTGCTCTGGAGAAGTATTATAGAAGAAATCCAAGTGTACGAAAGTGCTTCAGATGAAAAACTACAACTAGCTTCAGAGAAAATAACCTCAGATGATGCTACCTGGATCTGAGATGATCATAACACTGCTCATCTTGGATTTATTCCTAGCCAGCTATTTGGTATATATCAAGCAACCACGGCCTATGACACACCACTATTAAGGAAAGCAGAATGGATTATGTCCTGTCAGTCATGAGCTTAGACCTATTATGTTTTTCTCTACATTAGTGAATGCTAGGCCAAATTAAATATATTCAGCTGGCTGTTATATTTATTGCTTGGCATCTAGAGTATTCATTTCATGTTTGACAAGCAGTTTTTACCTTTAATAGCTGAAAAACATATGCAAGCTATAGTGTTGGACTAATGACACAGTCAGAGCATGACTTGAGATTAAAATGAAATTGCACAGTAGCTGCTTCAAGTGTCTCTTAGGAGGGGATATAACCAGCCTCTAGGATGCTGATTTTAGTTACCTGCAGATGTTGTATAAAATACCACAAGCCCAGTGACTTAAACACCTGAAACACATTCACTCACGGTTCTGGAGGCCAGAACTCCGAATGAAATCAGAAGTACTAGGCAAAACCAGGGAGCTGACAGTGATATGCCCATTTGGATGTTCAAAGGGAGTGTTTGTGTATTGTTACTTCCTGCTTCTGTTGCTTGCTAGAGTTTATTGGTTCATAGTTCTGTCTTCAAGTGCTTTATTCTCTACAGTCATTTCATCTCATATTCTGTGTGTGAAGTGTGCAGCTGGAATGCTGGCAAAACGACATTGTGATGGCAATTAGGAACATCTCTGCCAAAATGTGCCTTCAATTAATCAAATGTGCAAAGACCTTGTCATGTATGGAAATATTTGAAGGTTTTAGAAATTAGGATCTGATATCTTGGAGGGGGCCAGTTCTGCTCACCACAATAGCCCCAGTAAACTTGTGTTCTCAGCCCTTGTTGTTCCCCAATATATTAAACTACCATTGGTTCATCAGACTAATAACAATACCAGAAGTGCTATTTTGTTATTCTGAGAGTAGGCAACAAGAATCTGGGGCTGGGATGTAGCTCTATGATAGAGTACTTGCCAAGCATACATGAGGCCATAGATTTGATCTCAAATACAAGGAAGAAAGAGAGTCAAAGAGAGAGAAAGGAGAGGGAGAGGGAAAGAGGGAGGGAAGAGAGAAGGATGGGAGAGAGAAAGACAGTCACTTTCATCTCAAGTAATTATGTCTC
This sequence comes from Peromyscus melanophrys, assembly GCA_902168415.1. Lineage (NCBI taxonomy): Eukaryota > Metazoa > Chordata > Mammalia > Rodentia > Cricetidae > Peromyscus > Peromyscus melanophrys. The sequence continues at coordinate 4,435 of CABHPR010122835.1, forward strand.
TCCTTTCTTTTATTCTGTGGAAGTCTAGCTATTCTGCCCCGTGGACCATCAGCAGCCCCAACATAACTGTTAAGTGAGACATTGTGGTTATGATTTGCTTTCTGCAGTGGCTCATGTTTGTGTATTATTTATTTATTTATTTATTTATTTATTTATTTATTTATTTACTTACTTATTTTTGGTTTGTTTTTCAAGACAGGGTTTCTCTGTGTAGTTTTGGTGCCTGTCTTGATCTTGCTCTGTAGACCACCTGGCCTCAAACTCTCAGAGATCTGCCTGACTCTGCCTCCTGAGTGCTGGGATTAAAGGCATGCACACCACTGCCCAGCTGACTAATGGTTTTGTATAAGTTACTTTCTTTGTTGCTGTGCCAAAACACTGACCTAAACAATAATGAAGACAGGTTCATATTGGCTTGCTACTTCAGAGAAACAGAGCCTCATGGCAGGGAAGGTGTGGTGATAGGAATGTGAGGTGGCTGGTCACAATGTGACCATGGTCAAGAAATGGAGACAGATGAGTGTTGGGGCTAAGCTACTATCTCTTCCTTCCCTTTTTATTTGTTATGGTCCTAGAGGACTCCCACAAAAGACCACCATCTACATATGCAATCAGTAAGAGCGTTTGTTATCTTAAGAGTAAGTGTTCCAATATACTGGGGCTACACATCTGACACAAAGGCAAAATGGTGATGATGAGAGAGAGGCTTGCAGCCCTTTCATACACAGCTAAAGGAATTCTAGAAGGAGTTAGGTCATCCTATCTATGATTGGCTTAAACAACTGGCAGTCATATTAGCACATTCCTGATTGGTTAGGACTAGTAGGGGCTGAGTAGGGCTACAATTTTACCATCTTTGGTCAAGTTTGGTCAAGCTCCACATGGTGGTTGTGGGAATAGAGGATTTGTCCCTATTTGGTCATTGCCTTGAGATACTGTAGGGGATGGCTCAGGCTTGGTACCTGCTATTTCCCTCTTCCCTTCTGTCAGGGGTGTTGAAGATTGATTGTCCCTTGTTTGTGGTTCTTTCAGAAACTTCTTGCTCAGTCTTAGGAAACTGAAACTGAGGCCTGATCTCTGACAGAAGACTGAGCCACCTGCTATAGCATCTGCTCGGCTCTCCCATTCCCCATTTGAGTAGTGTATCATCTCAAATCCTTGAGGTGGGTTTGATCCAGGGTCTGATATTGGGATTTTAGCATCATCAGCTTAGTGGTACCTAGACAGGAATTATCATTTAGTTAAAGCATCAATGGCATAAGAGCCAACAGCAATTAGCAGAAGCAGAAGGGCCAAAGGCCCTGTGATGATTGACAGAGTTTCTTATCTAGAAAGAACTTGGAAATGAGCATGGGGACCAGTAATTATTTTTATCTCAGGTCCCCTATGATAACAAATTTCCATTCGATCTAACATTTCAGGGGGGACAAGGAGCAACATATTCTCTTTTGTAATTACTTCCTGTTGAAACTAGGGCATTGTTGTCAGGGCTCTGGAAGGCTAGAATGTTAGTCAAAGGCAAGGAGAGAATTTAGAAGCATCTGGTTCATTGACTAGCCGAGAGACAACATTTATATCAGCTGGATTGGTCCATATTAGCTTTTAACAAGTTCAGGGCTCACAGTCATTTGGAACAGGTTGTTGTCAGCAGTTGATGTTTGGATGTGTCTGTCAGCCAAATGGAAACTTGTTGAGACAAATGTAGACTAGGAACAGAAGTTAAAATTTATGAACTTATTTGGAACTTTTAGGCCCATAGACCTATTGAGGAAGGGGAGGAGTTCCAAGACAAGGAGAGAGAAAAATATCATTCTCAGGAATAGACAGGTAGGTAAACTTAGGCTGTACTTATCCAGAGTCCCTTTGAACTGTGAGAAGTGGATCCAAGTTTTATGACTTTTTTGATCTTCTGAAGCTTATATGAATTTTTATTTTATAAAAAGACATAAAAGTTTTAGCTATATTAGCATTATCAATCTGTATTGAAATCCATATTGTATAGAAAAATTAGTTAACAGATATCTGTAGAATATCAGGAATAGACTGAAACCTTTGAGTCCTAGCAAAAGCTATAGATTTGGGTCAAGAAGCATGTACATTTTTCTTCTGACCAGAGAGCCAGGTATAGATTGGACAGAGATGTCTTTGGCCTGATGAGAAACATCTTTAATTCTATATTTAGAAGACAACCAAAGAAAATTTAAAATCTTGAGCTTGTGACTGACTAGTAGCACTGTTTTATTAGAGCTAGAGTAATAGCTTATCAGAACTCTATTGATTATTGTTAAAACTCTGAACTTTTGAAATCTTAATATAACAATATCACAGAAGGGGAAATAAATCTGAAGCGTTTTCCTTTAATCATTTATTTATACCTTCGTAATTTGTATTTATATCTTAAATCATTTTTGAGACCTTTAGAACTTATCTAAGTTTTTATATCTTTAGACCTTTATACATCTCAGACCCTCAGAACTTATATAAGCTCTTATATCTTAAATTATTTTCTTACACTCATAAATCATTTATTTAAACCTTCATGTTTTATTTAAACTTTTATATTTATGTAAAATCTAAGAACATTTTCTTAGATTTTCAAAACTTGCATAGATTTTCATATTTCTTATCACTTATCAGATACATAAGCAGTTATTATTGAGAACAGTCATTTTAAATCACGTTGAAACCTGTTTATCCCTTAATATGAAGCCTGTGAGTAAGGCAAACCTGTCTGCATTTTCATATCAAGAGACCTAGTAGCTTTAATTAATTAATGTATTGATTAATGAACTAACAAGGTGGCTATAGCCTTGTGGAAGAATCTGGCTGCTAAACTGACAAAGTTATAGTTAGCCTAGCCATCAATGCCATCAGAAATCTGAGAAGGATAAATCACACCTGAGTAAGCAGAAGTACAGAGAAAGCAGCTTCCGAATCTATTAAAAATGACCAAGCCTAGTCCATTACCTAGACAGCCAGCCGAGGCTCCTGTGGTCTTCATAGCATTGGAGGTAGAGGTATCAGGACAGCATCAGTCATTGACTGCCAGATCCATAAGGTGAGAGTTTTTCATGTGGAGGAGGAACCTGGGGAAGACTGATCTTATTTTGTCAGTGTCTTGCTTGTCCATGGTTTGGGCTGGGTCTTGGCAACAGGTGTTGCATTGAAGTATCTTGCCCAGTGGTCAGTGTTATCAACCATCTGGGTAAAGTTGTTCTGTTGTTCCATATCTTCTTTGGAGAACTTGGGAGTCATTTGTAAAAAATTTAAATTCGGTATTCATCAGATCTTTGACAGGTTTTAGGATCATTATCTATTAAATATATCTGAGCTAAACAAACCTAGGCCTAACCTTGAAAGTACATCTAAATTTGGTAACAATAACCAGGCTATCACTTTACCCTGTAGATAAATTAGTCAAATGGACCTCTCAGGTCCTATTTTTCTTTGCTTTTTTTTTAAGTTGGCATCTTGTTATAATTTATGACTGAGATTTTGATTCTGCCATTTGCAGAATCTATCAAATTGATGGTAATTTTATTATTTGTAAATTTATCATCTATTTTTATCTGGCTATATTAATATATTTTGTATGTTAAAAATGTGATCATTGAACTAGAGATGTCATTCAGTTGGTAGAACATTTGCCTAGCATGCATGAAGTCCTGAGTCAGATCCTCAATACCATAGAAATTGGGTACAATGGTGGATGTCTGTCATGCTAGCATTTGGGAGGTAGAGACAGAGGATCAGGAACTCAAGGCCATCCTCAGCAACTTAGCACATTCAATGTCAGTCTGGACTATATGGGACTTATCATAGACATAGGGACTGTACCAGTGCTGCTGTTCTAGGTGTGATGGCAACCATTCCTGATACCAAATATAAAGTTAGAGCCATATTTTTTTCTGAAATGGCTTCTTTAGAAGTATTGTTTTTTGCAGGCCAGAGTTCTGCATTTGTTTTTCTTTCATCTTATAAGCATTTTCCTTATCCATAGATGTATGTATATCCTTAGACATTATAGGAGCAGTTAGACTGTAGTTTTCATTTATAGACAATAGGTGTGATATTGACAACTTTTAAGAAGCAGGTTTGGACTTTTCTATGAAACTTTGAATGGCTAAGAGCTTTAATACTGCCATTTTATAGAAGGCCAATCATATAGAACCCTGCAACCCAGAGAGCTGTAACATGATGATTAATTATTAACCTGTATTTTTAATTACACATTATATTTTTAAATAAGTCTGACATGGGACCTCAGTTTTCCTTTCTCCTTTAAAGGGCATGACCCCATTTCTAGCACAAACATTTTGCAGTGAAGAATCATCAGCTTTTTTTTTTAATGAAGAAAACCAACCATAATTAACCTAATATGGTCAAATTTCTAACATATTCTACAGTTTCTTTTCAAATTCAGTATTTGCAGGTATGAAAAAACCAAAGCAATTCTGGATCACATCATCTATGGTCAGATACCTTGTTCACCCTTGAGGCAGCGGGGAGGGGCTGGGTCCTGCCTCAACTGAATGTACCAGGCTTTGCTGTCCCCCCATGGGAGAACTTACCATTTTGGAGGAGGGGAGGGGGGTGGGTCAGGGGAGGCTAGGTGGGGGTGGGGGGAGTGGGAGGAGGGGTGAGAGGAAGATTTGTGGTTGGTATGTAAAATGAATAAAAAAGAAAAAGAAAAACTAAAGCAAATGTAGTTCATATCCCCTCTGGCTTTCTACCACTTCCTAAATACCCTCAGCTCAGGATTTTCTTATTTCCACTCCTTTGGTTCAGCCAGACATTTTTATTTTAGAAAAATTACTCTTTCACTTTTCTTTATTATTCTAGCTTCCTGCCTTTTATCTTGCTTTCCAGACAGCATGAAAACTTTCACCAAAGTCCTTCTTGTGGTTTATTTTAGTAGTCTAGAATATTGTATAGGTACAATACCTTAAACAAGAGTAGAAAAAAATACATATATATAATATTTGCATGATTTTGTATATAATAACAAAAACAACTTTACACCAACTCCCCTAAATGATGACACATATTTATAACCCACCTAGGCTGAATGATCAAAAATCATATATTTTTCTTTCATGTGGAAACAAAAGCATAATTTTTCACAAATATAATATTTCATTGACTTTTATTCTGAAGCCAAGACATCTTAAATTATATAGGCTGTTTCAATGATTGCAGCTCGTGGAGACCAATCCCTAACTTGTGTAGCATTACTTTGCATTCAATTATTCATCAAAACTCTGTGTAAGCTAATATTATAGATATCAAGTGGACAATACAGCGTAAGGAAGAGCCATCTTCACAAATAAAGATCCCAATAGATTGGGCTGCATTCATGAGAGAAACACATTATGAACACAGGCAATGGGGGATTCCTCATAGCCACCAGGAAAAGTTTACAATAGCACATGTGAAAGTATGGACAGAAGCAAAAATATTCCAGAGTCTGTGGCCCTGAAGCCATGCTTAATGAGGTTCTCCCATTAGAGAATTATTCATCTGGTGGGCTGACACCTTGAATATTAGTTGACATCTGCTGTATTATGCCATGGCCTTTGGCATTTAATACAGCAGTTTCTTAGGCAGTGTCAGAACACGAAAGGGTTAAGGTGGTAAAGTAGCCAGTGACAGCAAGGACCTTGGTAGAGGGAGGTGTTATCACAAGGCCACAAATTATATCACCAGTGAAGAATTCGGCTTAGGAAGGGAGGGGGAGTGGTGGACAGCGTAGCAGCTGGTGGGCACAGTGCCTAGCAGTCAGTATTCCTGTAAAAGATTTTTAACTCCCCTGGCCATAACAATTTACCCCAGATTCTCTGTCTGGTGTTTGAAGTCCTTCTGGGGCATGCCTGCCCCTTGTGAGAGCCATGACCAGCTATTCTGTCTGCAGGCCCTGCCATATTGTTATAACTTTGCCACTGTAGCTTAGCAAGTGCAGGTAGGCCCGTGCTGTGGGCCAGAGAGCAAAGTAGCCACAGAGGGAGGTGGCCAAAGTCCTGGAAAAGATCCAATAAAATGCTAAGGGTGGGGGGCAGAGTAGAGGTTGTTGGCCTCATCCCTTCTAAGAAAATAAATGAGGTTAATAGACAGATAACAATGACACAGACAACCAGGTACTGGTACAGTGGCACAAGTAACAGAAATTAGAACTGGGACGATGGCGTATCTCCCTGTAAGGGAGCTCCACTATGCAGGAGCCACCTGCCCTGTCAACCAGGGGGATCTAGTCCCTTACACTTGAGTTAGAGACATCTCTCAACCCATGTGGCATAAGTGCCAACAGTGCATCCACCCAGCACACTTAGTCCTCCAGATTCAGTTAGCTTGAGCTTCCCAGAGACATGAACACATGGAGCAGAAAAGTGAAAGTCAGAACAATGACAGACCAAGACAAAAAGCACTCACCCACAGGCCAAGTTTCCAAATGCTCAATGTGTTGGGAGTCTTAGGGGGACTTCCCAGCCAATGCACCAGGTGTTAGGGTCCTAGAGGAGTCCCACAAAAGACCACCATCCATATATGCAACCAGCAAAAGTGTTTATTATTTTGAGAGTAAGAGCTCCAGCATGCTGGGGCTGCACATCTGACACAAAGGCAAAATAATGATGACAAATGAGACTCACAGGCTCCTTTTATACACAGCTAAAGGAATTATAGATGCAATTAGGTCATCCTATCTATGATTGGCTTAAGCCAGTGGCAATCATATTAGTATGTTCCTGATTGGTTAGGGCTAGCAGGGGCTGTCTAGGACTAGAGTTTTACCATCTTTGGTCAAGTTTCGTCAAGTTCTAAGGGAGGCAGGAATAGAGGATTTGTCCCTATTTGGTCATTGCCTTGAGATACTGTAGGGGATGGCCCAGGATTGGTACCTGCTATCTCCTCATCCCTGCTGTTGGGGGTGTTGAAGATTGATTGTCCATTGTCTGTGGTTCTTTCAGAAACTGCTCAGTCTCAGGAAACTGAAATTGAGGCCTGATCTTTGACATAAGACTGAGCAGCCTGTTATGGTGTCTGCTCAGCTCTCTCATATTCAGCCTAAGACCCCAAACTAGGGGGTGATACCAACTCAGTAAGGGCATGCCTTGTCTCTCAGTGAATCCTTTCTGGAGATTTCCTCACACACACCTAAAGGGGAGCTTCTCTAATTACTCATGTGTTTCTTAGTCTGATCAAATCAACAATTGAAGTTATCCATAAAAAATATGCACTCAAACACACCACTATAAACCATAATATTCCATCCCTGTCCTCCAAAGTATCACATTCATCTCATAATGTCAAATTCATTCAAGCCATTGGTCATTCATAGGCTATTTCCAGAGCTGTTATAATCTGTTAATAAAGTTCTTGCCTATGCCTACATCATGAAGTATTTTACTTATGTTCAGTGTCTTCTTTAATTTTTTTTCCTTCAATGTCTGAAATTTTCATTGTAAAGTTCTTTCACCTCATTGGTTAGATTTAGTCCTAAGTATTATTTTTAAAGCTTTTGTGACTAGAATATTTCCCCCAATTTCTTTCTCTGTAAATTCAGAATTGGCATACAGAGAAGCTTCCCATTTTTGCTGGCTGGCTTTCTTTCTTACTGCTTTGTTGAAAGTATTTATTATATCTAAATATTTTCTGGTACATTCTGAAGGATCTTTTAAGTTTAGGATCATGCCATCTTCAAACAGGAATAATCTGATTTCCTCCTTTCTTGTTAGTATCCCTCTTATGTCTTTTCCTTGAGTTATTTCTTTAACACTTCAAGGCCTATATTTAATATGAGTATATAGTGGGCACCCTTTTTATTTCCAGATTCCAGAGTAAATGCTCTCAGTTTTTCCAGTTATAACATAATATTTGTTGAGAGTCTTTCATATACACTCTTTATTACAGGGTAGGCTCCTTCTACTCCTACTTTCTTTAGTGTAGTTGGAAGTTTTCCTGTGTCCTGCCCAGTCCTGTAGCCGCTCAGACCCAAATAAACACACAAAGGCTTATATCAATTATGAATTGCATGGCCATGGCCTATGGCTCAATTTTCTTGCTAGCTAACTCTTATATCTTAAATTAACCCATTTCTATTAATCTATATGTCATCACATGTTTCATGGCTTTACATGTGTGCCATTACATGCTGCTCCCTGCACAGCAGGATGGCATCTCTCTGCCTCTCCTTTCTCTTCTTGGATTTCTGCCTTCCTCTAAGCTGCCTTGCCATAAGCCAATACAGTTTTATTTATCAACCAGTCAGAGCAACACATAATCACAGCATACAGAAAGACATCTCACAGCATTTCTTCTTCTTTGTCTAATCAAAAAGGAAGGTTTTAACTTTAATACAGTAAAATTACATACAATAGAACATTTATCAAGAAAGAATTACAATATCTAGTCTATTTGTATTTGGCAAAATTAAAAAAATATTCTACCTATCCTATGTTTGTGAGTCTAAAGTTTCATATCTAATTTATCTTTTATCATAACCAAGGAAAATTACAATTATAACTATCTAGTCTTCAACTACATCAAAGACCTCAGGAGGATATATTACCTAAGTTAAAAAGAAATGTGTTGTAAGCAACTTCCAAAAATTTAGAATGACAGAGACAGCTGCCTGCCTGGACAGTCATCCAAAGTCCCTCTGTAATGTTGGGGCATCCATCTTCAGCCAATAGGCCTAGAGTTTTTCAGTCACATCTCTCTGTGTCCTGTAGATTATTTGGCAGTCTCCTCTGTGAAGTAGGAACCTGAAGAACCATTTTGCCTTTCAAAGTTCAGTGGTCACTTTCCTATGGATCCTGCATGTCCACTTTATATAACATATTATCAGCAGTCCAGGCAAGAACAGTTTCTTGCCCAAGTGGCTATTTTTGTCAAGAAGAAGATAAGCTCCATATAGAGTGTCTTTGATGTCCATCTTCCTCTTTGAAGTAAATTGGTGCATGTCTCACTGTCCAGAAAGTCTAAGTTTTTAAAACGCTTTTTAAAATGCCATATTCAGTAAGTCTTTGAAGTGTTTGAAGATTATCTAACTAATTGAAATATATCTGTGTATACCTAGAAAACTTAACATGACTATAAGTTTATCATAGAAGACTAATTGTTAATCTTATTTTTAATTATCCATTACAATTTAAATGAGTTACATAAACATAATACCTTAAACAAGAGTCTCTCTCTATATATATAGTATATATTTATTAACTTTAAATTTGTAATAAACTAAAATCTATAGTAATGTAAAACATTTATCCTATATTTCTATATCATATCCCCCTTTCTTCTTTCAGAAAGAGATTTTATTTCTAATCAACCTGCTTTAAATAAAAGTAATCATTAATAAACAATATTTTGTGAATTTGAGTGTAGCTTCTCATACTACTTCCTGCTGAGAGGGGACGCTGGTAATATTATAGAGATCCTGAAAAATTCAAGATAACGGTCAAGTCTTGGGGAGACTGGCTATAACCTTTGTTGATAGATACCATCTGTTAAGGTTCAGGAGGTCTTGCTTGATCAAATCTGATCCCTCTTAACCTGTAAAAAATCCATAGGTTCTCATCTTCTGTGGAAACAAAAGCAGAACCCCTTTTCCAAAGCAACATATCCTTAGACATAAATTTTGAAGTCAAGATAACTTTAAAATACATATATTGATTTAACTCAGTAGCCTTTATAATCAAATGTCTTTCTGCAGTTAAAAATCCCAAAGATAATATAATCCAGACTCTGTGTGATTTCCATCTTTACATGACTTAATTTTTATATTACCTTTACTTTCTCTTTAAAGACTTTATTTTTTTTAAAACTTTCTATTTCTTTATATAACTGTCTATATTCCTTTTCCTCTCTCTTTCAAGCCTACATACATTTTTACACACACTGTAAACTGTTTAGGGTTTATCCCATCTAAACCTGTCTTACTGTGAATCTATTGCTTTAAACCGCAGCATGACTAGGACTGAAATGGCAGCTTTGGCTCCTGGCTCTGACCGCCTCAGCTTTCCAACATGGCGGAATTACGTTTACCACCAGCTCTGAGGGTAGCATGCTCATCATTGACTCTGTGAAGCAGTGGGTCTATGATTCCATTCAGCAGCGTGTAGCCCAAAAACATTTTTTTTCTTTCCTTTTTTTTTTCATCTGTACTAGCAAAAGTTATATCTACCACGCACCATGCTTGCACTCAAACACACACATATGCCATGAACCCGCCATACTGTAGCTCACGTCTGCACGCCATAGCATCTCTGTACCTTAGTGTCTCTATATCTCGACCTGCATGAGACATGAAGTAGAAAGCCATTTTTTGGCTCTGTTATTGTGTGTTTAGAAGCCCCCTTTAAACTCTTTTAGGCTTTATGGAAATTCAAGCACCCCATGTTGGTATGTCAAATGTAGTTTGCAGTTTTTCTATGTCCTGCCCTGTCCCATAGCCACTCAGACTCAAATAAACACACAGAAGCTTATATCAATTACAAATTACATGGCCATGGCCTGTGGCTATATTTTCTGGCTAGCTAGCTCTTATATCTTAAATTAACCCATTTTTATTAATCTACATGTCTCCACGTGTTCTGTGGTTTTACCTGTGTGCCATTATGTGCTGCTCCCTGAATGGTGGGATGGTGTCTCTCTGCTTCTCCTTTCTCTTCCTGTCTATCTATTTGGATTTCCCACCTGCTTCTAAGCTGCCTTTCCATAGGCCAATGCAGTTTTATTTATCAGCCAATCAGAGCAATACATATTCACAGTATACAGAAAGCTATCCCACAGCACTTCAGGGCTTTTGTCATACAGGAATGTTGAAGTCCATCAAAAGCTATTTCTGTATCAGTCCAGACAATTGTGGGATCTATGTCTTCAGGTTTGTTTATGTACTACACATCAGCATTATTCAATCATTTCTGCTAAGTTGTGCTGTCATTTTTATTTGATTTTAGGAACTTCTAGTTTGCACTCTGATTTCTCCAGTGATTCATTGTTCATTCGGTGTTTGTAAAGTTTGAACCAGTCTTGCATCTGTGGAATAAAATTAATTGGGCCAAGCTGGGCAGTTGTGGCACACACCTGTAATCCCAGCATTTGGGAGGCGTAAGCAGAAAGGTTTCTGAGATCGAGGCTAGCATGGTCTAGGTCCACGACAGACAGCCAGGCTGTTACACAGAGAAACCCTGTCTCAAAACAACAAACAACAACAACAACAACAACAACAACAAAAAAAAACCCAACCAAAACAAGACAAAACAACCAACTAAACAACAACAACCCTCTCCCCACAACTGGGCCATGATGTTCAGTTTTTATAGTATGTTCTTGAATTCAATTTACCAAAATTTTATTGAGAATTTTTGCACCATGTTCATTGGGGAATTTGGTCTGTAGTTTTTCCTTTTTGTTGTTTTGTCCTTTTCTGGTTTTGGTATTTGATAATACTGGCTTCATACAGTAACTATGGTAGTCTTTCTTTCTGCTTTATGGATATTTGAGAAGTGTTGCTGTTAGCTGTTCCATAGTAGAGTGGAAGAATTCAGCAGTGAACTGCCGAGTCCTGGAGTTTTCTTTATGAAAAGAATTCATTATTGCTTCAGGGTCATGACTTACAATGGGTCTGTTTGCTTATATCTTCTAAGCTGAATTTTGGTAGGTCATATGTGTTGATAAATTTATTCATCTTCTCAAGTTTCTCTAGCTTTTTTGAATCTCTTGATTTTTAAAAAATTTGTTCATGTTTATTGGTTAGCTTTTTTCTCCTTATTCTTTTCTCATACATTATATCCCAACCACAGTTTCCCCTCCCTCCACCATTCCCAGTCTTCTTCTCCATATCCTCTCTCCCCTAGACCTACTGGTCCTCCATTTCTCTTTAAAAAAAAAAAACAGACTTTCTGGAGATATCAACCAAACATGGCATAACAAGTTATAAGACTAGGCACAAGCCCTTATACCAAGACTGGAAGAGGCAACCTAGTAGAGGAAAAGGGTCCCAAGAATAGGCAAAAGAATCAGAGACAACCCCACTCTCACTGTTAGGAGTCCCACAAGAATACTCAGCTACACAACCATAATAATATGCAGAGGACCTAGGTCATACCTGTACAGGCTCCCTTGTTGTTGGTTCAGTCTCTGTGGGCCCCTATGAGACCTGGTTAGTCGACTCTGTGGGCTATGTTCTTGTGGTGTCCTTGATCCCTCTGGCTCCTGCAATTATCCCTTCTCTTTTGCAGGGTTCTTCTGGCTCAGTCTAATATTTGGCGTAAGTCTCTGCATCTGCTCCCATCAGTTGCTGGATGACACCTCTCCACTGATCTATGATTATAGCAGAATATCATTAGTAATAATTTCATTGAATTTTTTCAACATGTTTGAATATATACTGGGACTCTGAGTTGTCCAGTTTCCAGTTCCTGCCCATCCAGGCAGTGTCATGCGTGGACTCCCTCTTGTGGCATGGGCCTCAAGTTGAACCAGTCATTGGTTGACCATTCCTACAAGTTCTGTGCCACTTTTACCCCAGCACATCATGGAGGCAGAACGGATTGTAGGTCAAAGATTTTGTGGCTGGGTTGGTGTCCAAGTCCCGCTGTTGTAGGCCTTGCCTGTTATAGAATATGCCCAGTTCAGGCTTTGTACCTTCCATTACTAGGAGTCTTCACTAGGGTCACTCAAAGATCCCAGGGAGTTTCCACTGCACTAGGTTTCCACATCCCTTCCAAATGTCCCCAATTCCAGGTGTCTCTTCTAGTACTCTCTACCTCCATCCACCACCTCACTTGATTTTTTCTTCCCACCAGTCCACCCCAAAAATCTGTTCTATTTCCATATGTCCACCCTTGAGATGGTTTTGTTATTTAGCCTCTCTGGGTCTGTGGATTGTAGCTTGATTATCCTTTACTTAACAGCTAGTACTCAGTTATAAGTGAGAACATACCATGCTTGTCTTTCTGGCCTAGGTTACCTCACTCAAGATGATTTTTTTCTAGTTTGATCCATTTGCCTGCAAATTTCATGATACTATTTTATTAATAGCTGAGTAATACTCTATTGTGTAAATGCATCTTATTGTCTTTATCTATTCTAGGTTGTTTCCAGGTTCTTGCTATTATTTTCATAGCAGATTTATTCATGTTGCCTATAGGTTTGCTGTACATTGTCTTTATTATGTTTAGTTATGCCCCTTGTATCCCTACCTACTCTTTTCAGACATTTATCGTGAAAGAGTGTTGGACTTTGCACAAGGCTTTTTCAGCATCTAATGAGATGATCATGTACTTTTTTTCTTTCAGTTTTTTTATATGGTAGATTACAGTAACTGATTTTCAGTTGTTGAACCATCCCTGTATCTCTGGGATGAAGCCCACTTGATCATGGAGGATGATCTTTTGATGTGTTCTTGGATTTAGTTTGCCAGTATTTTGTTGAGTATTCTTTCTTTGTTGAATCTTTGTGTGGTTTAGGTACCAGGGTGACTGTGGCCTCATAAAATGAATTTGGCAATGTTTCTTTTGCTTCTGTCTTGTGAAATCATTTGAGGAGTATTGGTATTAGCTCTTCTTTGAAAGTCTGGTAACATTCTGCACTAAAACTGTCAGGCCCTGGGCTTTCTTTTGACTGCTTCTAATTGCTTTTTAATGACTGCTTCTATTTCCTTAGGAGTTATAGTTCAGTTTAACTTGTTTTAATGATCTTGATTTAACTTCAGTGAGTGAAACCTATTGAGAGAATTATTCATTTTTCTTATATTTTCCAATTTTGTGGAGTACAGATTTTGAAAGTATGACCTAATGATTCTTTGGATTTCCTCAGTGTCTGTTGTTACATCCCTCTTTTTGTTTCTCATTTGTTAATTTGAATATTCTCTCTCTGCCTTTCACTTAGTTGGCCTAAGGGTTTGTCTATCTTGTTTATTTTCTCAAAGAATCAACTCTATGTTTCATTGATTCTTTGTATTATTCTCTTTGTTTCCATTTTTATTGATTGCAGCCCTCAGTTTTATTATTTCCTGTTGTTTACTACTTGATTGTCCTTGATTCTTCTTGTTCTAGAGCTTTAAGGTACATTGTTAAGTTGCTAGTATGAGATCTCTACAATTTTTTATTGAAGTCATTATTTAGTGCTATGAACTTTCCTGTTAGCACTGCTTTCATTGTGTCTCAGAAGTTTGAGTGTGTTGTGCATTCACTTTCATTGAATTCTAGGAAGTCTTTAATTTTTTTTTATTTCTGCTCTGACTTAGTAGTCATTCAGTAAGGAGTTGTTTAGTTTCCATGAGTTTTAGGCTTTCTGTTTTTGAAATCCAGCTTTAGTCTGTGGTGTTCTGATAGGATGCAAGGAGTTATTTCAATTTTCTTGAATCTGCTGAGACTTTCTTTGTAAGCAAATATGTGTTCAATTTTGGAAACAGTTCTGTGAGGTGCTGAGAAGGTGTGCTCTTTTGTGTTTGGAATATGTAGACATGTTAGGTCTACTTGTTTCATAATGTCTGCAAGCTCTGTTTAGTTTCTGTCTGGATGACCTGTTCATTGGTGAGAGTGGGATGCTGAAGTGTCCCCCTATCAATGTGTGAGGGTTGATGGGTAATTGAAGCTTTAGTAGCATTTCCTTTACAAACATGGGTGCCCTTGCTTTTGGGTCATAGATATTAAGAATTGAAAGATCATCTTAGTGGATTTTTTTCCTTGATGAGTATGAGAAATCCCACCCACCCTGCCCTCTTTGATTTGATTTGATTTTTATTTTTGAAATTTTGATTTGAAATGACCTTTGATTTCAAGTCTATTTTGTGAGGTGTTAGAATGGCTACATCAGCTTGTTTCTTAGGTCCATTTGCTTGGAAAATCTTTTTCCATTCCTTTACTCTGAGGAAAGGTCTATCTTTGATGTTGAGGTGCATTTCTTGTATGCAGCAGAAGGGTGGATCCTGTTTTTGAATCCATTCTGTTAGTCTGTGTCTTTTGACTGGAGAATTGGGTCCATTGACTTGAGAGATATAAATGATCACTGACTATTATTCCTGCTATTTTGTTTTTGTTGTTGTTGGTAGTGTGTGTGCATGTGCGGTGCTTACCTTATTTTGGTTTTGCTGGTGTGAGATTATTTATTTCCTGTATTTATGGGTGAAATTAACCTCCTTGCATTGGGGTTTTCATTCTTGTACCTTTTGTAGGGATGGATTTGTGAATTTGTTTAAGTTTGACTTTATCATGGAATATCTTGTTTTCTCCATCTATGGTGATTGAAAGTTTTACTGGGTATAGTAGTCTGCCTGGCATCTGTGGTCACTTAAAGTCTTCAGGACATCTGTCCATGCCATTTTGGCTTATAGAGTCTCCACTGAGAAGTCAGGTATAATTCTAATAGGTCTGATTTTTTTATGTTACTTGACTTTTTTCTCTATCAGTTTTGAGTATTCTTTCTTTGTTCTGTATGTTTAGTGTTTTGATTAATATGTGGTGAGGGGGACTTTCTTTTCTGGTCCAATCTGTTTGGTGTTCTGTAGGCCTCTGTACCTTTATAGGCATGTCCTTTAGGTTAGGAAAATTTTCTTTATAATTTTGTTGAAAATATTTTCTGTGCCTTTGACCTGGGTTTCTTCTTCCTCTTCCTATTATTCTTAAGTTTGGTCTTTCTATATTTTCCTAGATTTTCTGAATGTCTTGTGTCAGGACATTTTTAGATTTAACATTTTCTTTGACTGATATATTTATTTCTTCTATCATATATTCAACACCTGAGATTCTCTCTTCCATCTCTTATATTCTATTGGTGATACTTGCATCCATAGTTCTTGCTTGCTTACTTAAATTTTCCGTTTCCAGAATTCCCTCTGTTTGCATTTCTTTATTGCTTCTATTTCCATTTTTTAGGTATCGAACAGTTTTATTTGTTTTTTGGTTTGTTTGCTTGTTTGTTGTTTTTTTGGCTTTCTTTAAAGAATTTATTCATTATCTTCATTTTTTTGTTGTCTTTCATTCTAGTTTTTGAGGATTTATTCATTCCCTCTTTAAAGACCTCTATCATCACCATAAAGTTGATCTTAAGGTCATTTTCTTGTTCTTCAGCTGTGTTGGAATATTCAAGGCTTACTGTAATAGCATAGCTGGGCTCTGGTTGTATTACATTACATTGTCGGTTGTGTTCTTACACTGGTGTCTACGCTTTTGGGTTTGGGATGATTGTAGGTCTAGCTACTGAATTCTGAGTTTGTCTTTGTTGGATGACTGTTTTGTTTCTTGGTTTCTGTTTCCTCTCTGGTCTTTTGGCTGGGGTGACCTCTGGTTGAGCAGGAGGTTTCAGCCTGAGTTGGCAGTTGGAGTTCTGGCAGCAGGAGTATAGCCTCAGGTCCAGTAGGGGGTCCTCTGTATGGGTTCTGGCATTAGGCATGGCCTCTAGTGGAGCAGGACGGTTTGGTTGGAGTTGTGGGTCTGTATGTGATGATGAGGAGAGGAGTGGCATTTGGAGGTAGGATGGGCAGGCACTGAGGGAGTGGGGGCAGTCCATGGGCAGGGGTCCTATCTGCAGTTCTGGTCCCCAGGTGTGGTCTCTAGGAATCTATGTTTTTAATGTGTTCACTAGTGATGCTATAAATTTCATTGCAGTCTGTTTTAACAATGTCCTTTCAGCTCCAATTTTATTAACTTCAGTCTCCTATCTCCTTTGGTTAATTTTTTTGGGGTATATCAATCTTATCTTTTCAAGGAGCCAAAGTTTTATTTAATTGTTCCTATGCATTGTTATTTTAGTCTCTATTTTATTAATTTTTGTCCTAATTTTTGTTATTTATTGCTGTCTACTGGGTTTGACCTTGGCTTCTTTATTTATAATTACTTTACTTCTGATTTCAAGAATGTAAAAGATTTTTCTTTTATTTTATGTGTATGAGTGCTTTGCCTGCATGTGTACATGTGCACCATGTGTGTTTGGTCCCCTCAGCATCAAAAGAAGACATGAGATCCCCTGGAACTGGAGCTATGGATTGTTTTGGGCCCTGGTGTGAGTACTAGGAACTGGACCGGTGTCCTTTGCAAGAGCAAATGCTCTTAATGGCAGAGACATCTGCTCAGCTCTTCTCTGACTTTTTAAAATGTAAGCACTTATAATTATAAAATTTCCTCTTAGAACTGCCTTAGCTTTATTCCAACAGTTCTGCTAAATTGTGATGTCAATTTTATTTGGTTTTGGAAAATTTTTAGTTTCCTGATTTCTCTAATGACTCATTGTTCATACAAAAGTATATTGATCAGTATCTATTTGTATCTTATTGATTTATAGTTTTATTTCACAGTGTATGATAATTATAAGGAATTACATAAATTTTTGTACTTATTATTTTTGTCATGTTCACCTTTATACGTGAGTTGACATTTTCTCTTACAGTTTCTTTTCCAGACTGTGAAGTTTGAAAACAAACAAAATTGAAGTTCCATTAAATTTGTGTCATATATTTATTAATACAAAGAACTACATAGAAAAACAAATTTGTTCTGCTTAAGACACTCATGAGAGTAAGCCACTGGACAAATTACTGCATGTCTGAAACCACAGTGTATAGCAGTCTATTTATACAAGTGTTAAAGAAGTAACTAGCTGGGTTACCTGAGTAAAGTCATAAATACAGATCAGAAAACAAAAATAGCTTTTCATTTGTTTGTTAAGTATTCATTCATTGAAACTTTAGCTTCCTCATTTTTTACCTTTAAAACTACAGCTCACCAGGTACTGTCAGTGATGTTATTAGAACATTTTCTGTACCTTATCTGCATATATGCATGTTTGTGTGTTTCATGTGTCTGTTTGCACATTTCCACTATGTGGGTGTGGCACCTACGGAGACTTGAAGAAGAAGACATCAGATTCCCTGGGGTTGGCATTAAAAGTTGTTGTGAGCTTTCTGATGTGAGTTCCTGGAAATAAACATGGATCTTCTTGGAGACCAGCATGGACTCTTAACTGCCAAGCCATCTCCTCAGCCCAGGCTTCCCTTTCTTTTAATTAAATAGAGTTTAGAAGGCAAAGAGAACACTGATCATATTTATGTTTTCATTGAATTGAAAGACAGTTCAAGGGAATTCTGGTTCTCCCTATCCCCTATTCACAGATCTAATGCATACACGGATATGCACAACTTTCATTCACCTCCCTGGAATTTCAGAAGTCCAGCTTGTTCAAGTTGAGTTTGGAATTAAAATGAAGGAAAATCCATTATCAGACCACATCTGTTCCTTGAGTTTTTTCTTTTGTTGGCATGAGATCTTAGTAATGGAGCAGAAGGATTTGTGAATACATCTTCCATATTTATCCTGAGAACCATTTCAAAGGCCTATGAAACACATGGTCAGGTGTTTCATAGCCACAACCCCACTCTTTGTATCAATTTCCTGTATTAGTTACTTTTATTATCACCATGACAAAAATATCAGACAAAAATAACATTTAAAGAAGAGTTTGTTTGTGCTCATAGTTTAGGGGGATATGGTTTACCATGGCCTAAAAGGCATTATTCTAGAAGCTTATGACTTGCTATATCACATCCTTTGTTAGGAAGCAGAAAGAGATGAATGCTAGCACTTAGCATGTCTTCAGTATTTTCTTTTTTCTTTTATTTGAAGAATAGAGTGAATGTTTAAGAACCCAGTTCATGGGGCGGTGACATCACATTCAGGGAGTGTCTTACACTTTTTATTAATCTTCCCTAAAAATATCATTATAGACATAACTGAAGGTGTGTCTCATCCAATACTCCCAGTGCTTCTTAACTCAAATTGCAATCAAATTCTAACATGACAGATATTGAACATTTTTTAAAAATTTTTTGCTGTTAGAATTTTTTCTCTTGATCAATGAATATGTATATAATTTACTCACTTTTAATTGGATAATTAAATTTGTTTGCTGGTAACCTTTTAAAGTTTTAAAATATTTCATATATTTTGTGTACAAATCCTTTGCCAGATAAATATATTACAAGTATTTCTCTAACATTTATAGATTATCTTTCTACTCTGTTCTTAAGTTTTGGTATGAAAATGAGTGCACAGACCACTGACCAGAACAGAGATACTAGAATTACAGCTACCATACCTCAGACAATTGGCATTCAACAAAGGCACCAACATATGCATTGGAGAAAGAATAGGATTTTCAACAAATGGTGCTAGAGAACTCGGGCTTCATAATAGAAAGATAAAAAGTTGGCCCAGTATTTTCACTCCATATAGAATCAACTAAAAAATGATCAAATACATAAAAGTAAGACCTCAAATTACAAGTACTAAAAAAAGAGAAGTACTTCAAAACATAGCATAGGCATTTTTTAAAAAATAAGACCGAACACTCAGGCAACAGACATGCACACAGAAACACAGAACTAAACAATGAAATGAGAGTGCTTTGTCATGCAGTGGTAGAAAGAAAATAAGAATAAAAATTGTTGTGCAGCAAAGAATTCATAGAAATCTACTAATATCATGAGGGGACCCATAGGGACTGGTATAGTCTTTATTACTGTCGGACAGTTGTATGAAAAGTGACTGTAAGAAAGTTATAACAGATGACTGCTGTGATAAAAGAATTTGGTTTACTAAACTGACTACTGCTAATACACAGTGCCAAAGGACCAGACTCATTTATTCTATGTTGTCCAAATTTATTTAATTTTCGTAAGTAAGGGTCTTGATGTCTGTCTCAGCCCAACTTCAAACTTGCGAACCTCTTGCCTCAACCTCTTGAGTGCTGGGATTATAAGTTTACACCATTTTACCAGCTTGTTCTTTAATAATTTCATTTCTATTTTTCTGGAAAGCCATCCTTGGATCTCTTGTCAACTTAACACCCAAACAGCATCTCACACTAAAAACATAAATAATATTAAAAGTACCCCAGTCCTTACAAATTCAAACATATTAAAATTTCAGTCTCTTTAAAACATCCAGTCTCTCTAAAAATCACAATCTCTTTAAAAATTTCTAAGACTCTGAGATGTGGGCTCCTGTAAAAAATCAAAATTAAATTAAATACTTTCTTACTTCAATAGGAAAGAACCAGGGCACAGTCAAAATAAAGATAAAGTAAAACCAAACACCAACTGTGTAAACAATGCCTAATGTCTGGGATTCACTCACAGTCTTCTGGGATCCTCCAAGAGGCCTGGGTCACTTCATCTGCTCTTCCCTTTGCAGTACACAAAACTTGTCTTCTAGTCTCTGGCAGGCTCTACTATACTACTGCTGCCGTTCTTGGTGGTTGTCTGAAAGTACTGGCATCTCTATAACTGCTGGGGTCCTCTGCTACAACTTGGCTGCACTTTTACCAATAGCCATGTATTAGTCAGGGTTCTCTAGAGTTGCAGAACTTAAAGAATGACTCTGTCTTGTGGTGATATTTTAATTGTGCTGAAATGTGATTTTATTTGTATGTTAATAAATAAAGTTTGCCTGGAGATCAGAGGTCATTAGTGAGCCAGGAACAGAAGTCAGGTGGTAGTAGCCCACACCCTTAATCTGATCACATGGCAGGCAGAGTCTCTGTATGGTCAAGGACACATCCAAGCGTGGTGACATGAACTTTTAATCCCAGTTCCAACCATAGAGACCTGGAGGTCTGTATAGACAGGCATTGATGAGGAAGTCATGTGGTTGGGTTTAGAGTCAATGAAAAGGCAGAACAGAAAGGCAATAAAAAGACAAGTCAGACAGGAAGAAGCTCTCTCTCTCTGTGGAAGCCACAGCGGCGAGGTGGTAAGATAAGGTAGTTGTGACTCTCTGATGTCTTTGGCTGTTTACCTCTCTATTTGGCTCTGTGTTTCTTATTTACTAAGACTGTTTAGAATTTCATCTACATAGTGGTTATCTACAAGATATTATGAATTATACCTTAGCTAATAAATTTTTTACAACCTAATGTTTATTTATAGTGGATGTTTATGATAATATGTTTTATATTTAAAAACACAAATATAAAAAGTATAGACAAGGATAATTGATGAAAATAGCTGGCTTTTTCTAGGTCTGGGGGTATATGCCTGTAGACTAACCCATGGGTAGGCTGAGTGAGGAGGGTTCTAAATATGAGACAGCCTGGGCTATACAGTGAGATACTATTCCATAAACAAAGCCAACAAATACATAAATAGTTGACCTTGTTTGTGGCACTAAGGACATTTAATTATCTTCTTTCCACATATCCAGACCAACTATAATGAATTTGCCCACTGGTATAGTCATATCACAAAAATATTTTAAAAATATTTGCATTATGTGGTGATATTATGTCCCCCAATATATTGTGCACCCTAAATAAACTTATCTGGGGTCAGAAAACAGAACAGCTACCAGATTAGACATAGAGGCCAGAACATGGTGGCATACACACATTTAATCCTATCTCTTGGGAGGCAAAGATCCATCCAGATCTTTGTGAGTTCAAGGTCACACTGGAAACTGCCAGGCATACCTTTAATCCCAGGGAGTGATGGCAGGAAGCAGAAAGGTATATAAGGCACAAGGACCAGGAACTAGAGCCTTTGTTAAGCTTTTAGGCTTTCAGCAGCAGTTCAGCTGAGATCCACGAGGCTTCCAGTTTGAGGAAACAAAATCACCTGAGGAACTGGCAAGGTGAGGTTGGCTGTGGCTTGTTCTGTTTCTCTGATCATTCAGCGTTCACTCCAATACCTGGCTCTGGGTTTGTTTTTATTAATAAGACCTTCTAAGATTTGTGCTACATTTTATCTATCCCACAATAAAAAAAAAACCCTGTAGAATGTGGCTAAAAGATTGTCTTGAAAAATTTCAAAGCAGTTTTATGTTAGAATTTCATAAGCAACAGTTTCAATAAGAGACTCCTAGCATCTATATCTTTGAACAATATAATTTAGCACATTCTCCAGATCTAACTGTTTGGGAAGTATACATCTCAGAAAGTGGATGGGGTGTTGACTAAATAGGTCCATAATCTGGAAGCTCATTAGGTTCCCTGACATTTCTGAGAAGCATAGTATTGAGTTACAGTAGCTCATCTCATAAGTTTCTTTTTAAGAAGGTCACTCCTGCTGGGCGGTGGTGGCGCACGCCTTTAATCCCAGCACTCGGGAGGCAGAGCCAGGTGGATCTCTGTGAGTTCAAGGCCAGCCTGGGCTACCAAGTGAGTCCCAGGAAAGGCGCAAAGCTACACAGAGAAACCCTGTCTCAAAAAACCAAAAAAAAAAAAAAAAAAAAAAAGAAGGTCACTCCTGGGCGGAGCTGGTAGAATCTTGTATTTTCATGCAGTGGAGGCACTTAGCTCCTCTCCTTTCTAGTCGACAATGCTGGGTGGAGTGGTAGAGAAGTATTGTGGTTAATTCAGCCAAAAATGTCGTTAAGTCTTCAAATTGGTATTAAAAAAAAAATACTGTTCCCTGTTGCACTATCAAAAAAAAGAAAAAAAGAAAAAAAGAAAAAAAAACCTATCTATGGGGAACATGTGGTAGAATATGGATGTTTATAGGATGGATTTATTTACAACCTCTAAAGTGAACATTGTCTACTTCAAGTATGATACACCATTTTGTGACTATGGTTTCATGTGGTTGGATTTTTAAACTGCTTATTCTAATCACAGAAAAATGAGTCTGTAACTGAATCATGTAAGTGTAAGATCACTCCTTTTTTTCCTCCATTGTAAGATGGTTTATATATTCACTTCTTTGCGTATTTGTTGTGGGAGTCCATCCCACCCCCACTTTTCCCTAGGGTACTCTTGAGCAGGAGCAGCAGGAAATATTAGATAGAAATTTAGAGGGGAGATAAAGAGAAAAACCAGGATATTTTCACTATTGATGTTTGATGTTGGCTGTTAGCTTGCTATATATTGCCTTTATTGTGTTTAGGTATGTTCCTTGTATTCCTAATTTCTCCAAGACCTTTATCATGAAGGGGTGCTGGATTTTGTCAAAGGCTTTTTCAGCATCTAATGGTTTTAATGTGGTTTTTTTTTAGTTTATTTATATGGTAGATTACATTCACAGATTATCATATGTTGAACCATCCTTGCATCCCTGGGATAAAGCCTACCTGATCATGGTGGATGATTTTTTTGATGTGTTCTTGGATTCGGTTTGCTAGTATTTTATTGATAATTTTTGCATCAATGTTCATGAGGGAGATTGGTCTGTAATTCTCTTTCCTAGTTGTATCTTTATGTGGTTTGGGTATTAGGGTAACTGTAGCCTCATAAAAAGAGTTTGGCAATATTCCTTCTGTTTCTATTGTTCAGAACAATTTCAGGAGTATTGGTATTAGCTCTTCTTTGAAATTCTGGTAAAATTCTGTGCTGAAACCATCTGGCCCTGGGCTCTTTTTGGTTCGGAGAATTTGATGACTGCTTCTATTTCCTTAGGGGTTATAGGTCTATTCAAATTGTTTATCTGCTCTTTATTTAATTTTGGTAGGTGGTATCCATCCCAAACAATTATCCATTTCTTTTGCATTTTCCAGTTTTGTGGAGTACAGGTTTTTGAAGTATGACCTAAGAAACTCAAAGCGATTCCACTAATATCAGGAACAAGACAAGGGTGTCCATTTTCTCTATATTGATTCAATATAAACTCAAAATTCTAGCTAGAGCAATAAGACAACAAAAGGAGATGAAGGGGATACAAATTAGAAAGGAAGAAGTCAAACTTTCACTATTGCAGATGATATGATAGTCTACATAAGGGACCCCAAAAATTCCACCAGGAAACTCCTACAGCTGATAAACACCTTCAGTAATGTGGCGGGATACAAGATTAACTAAAAAAAAAAAAATCAGTAGCCCTCCTATATACAAATGATAAATGGGCCGAGAAAGAAATTAGAGAAACATCACCCCTTACAATAACTACAAATAACATAAAATATCTTGGGATAACTCCAACCAAACAAGTGAAAGACCTGTATGACAAGAATTTTAAATCTTTGAAGAAAGAAATTGAAGAAGATATCAGAAAATGTAAAGATCTCCCATGTTCGTGGATAGGTAGGGTCAATATAGTAAAAATGGCAATCTTACCAAAAGCAGTCTACAGATTCAATGCAATCCCCATCAAAATCTCAATGCAATTCTTCACAGACCTTGAAAGAACAATACTCAACTTCACATGGAAAAACAAAAAACCCAGGATAGTCAAAACAATCTTATATAATAAAGAAACTTCTGGAAGCATCACCATCCCTGACTTCAAGCTCTACTATAGAGCTATAATAATAAAAACAGCTTGGTATTATCATAAAAACAAACACATTGATCAATGGAATTGAATTGAAGACTCTGATATTAATCCACACAACTACAGACACCTGATTTTTTACAAAGAAGCCAAAATTATACAATGAAAAAAAGAAAGCATCTTCAACAAATGATGCTGGCATAACTGGATGTCAACATGTAGAATGTTGCAAATAGATCCATACCTATCACCATGCACAAAACTCAAGTCCAAATGGATCAAAGACCTCAACATAAATCCAGTTTCACTGAATCTCATAGAAGAGAAAGTGAGAAATAGCCTTGAATGCATTGGCACAGGAGATCACTTCCTAAATATAACACCTGTAGCACAGACACTGAGAGCAACAATCAATAAATGGGACCTCTTGAAACTAAGAAGCTTCTGTAAGGTGAAGGACACTGTCAATAAGACAAAAAGGCAGCCTACAGAATGGAAAAAGATCTTTACCAGCCCCACATCAGATAGAGGGCTGATCTCTAAAATATGTAAAGAACTCATGTACTAGACAGCAAAATATCAAATAATCCAATTAAAAAACGGGCTACAGAGCTAAACAGAATTCTCAACAGAAGAATCACAAATGGCCAAGGACATTTAAGGAAATGCTCAACATCTTTAGCCGTTAGGGAAATGCAAATCAAAATGACTCCGAGATTCCATTTTATGCCTGTCAGAATGGCTAAGATAAAAAACACTGATGGCAGCTTATGTTGGAGAAGATGTGGAAAAGGGGGAACACTCCTCCACTGCTGGTGGGAATGCAATCTTGTACAGCCACTCTGGAAATCAGTATGGCAGTATCTCAGAAAATTGGGAATCCACCTTCCTCAAGACCTAGCAATACCACTCCTGGGCATATACCCAAAAGTTGCACAGCCACACCACAAGGACATTTGCTCAACTATGTTCACAGCAGCATTATGTGTAATAGCCAGAACCTGGAAACAACCTAGATGCCCTTCAACAGAAGAATAAAGAAAACATGGTACATTTACACAATGGAGTATTATGCAGCAGTAAAAAACAGTGTCATGAAATTTTTAGGCAAATGGATGGAACTAGAAAAAATCATCCTGAGTGAGGTAACCCAGACTCAGAAGGACAAACACAGTATGTACTCACTTATAAGTGAATGTCAGAAGCAAAGCAAAGGATAACTGGGCTATAATCCACAACCCCAGAGAAGCTAGGTAAAGAAGAGGACACTAAGAGGGACACACAAGGATTGCCCCAGGAAGGGGAAAGGGTTATGATCTCCTGGGCAAACAGAGGGGGGTTCGAGGGGAGGGGATGGGATGGGATGGGAGGTGGAAACGTGGGAGAGAGACAGGAAGGGAGAGCAATGAAAGAGATATCTTGACAGAGTGTACCATTAAGGGGATGGGGAGAAATATGCAGCTAGGGAAAACCCAGGAACTCACAAGATTGTCCCCAGCTAAGACTCATAGCAATGGTGGAGAGGGTTCTTGAACTAGCCTTCCCCTGTACTCAGATTGGTGTCTACCCTAATTGTCATCATAGAACCTATATCCAATGACTGACGGAAGCAGATGCAGAGACCAAGCACTTGGCCAAGATCCTGGAGTTCAGTTGAAGAGGTGGACGAAGGATTTTAAGAGCGGTGTGTGTGTGTGTGTGTGTGTGTGTGTGTGTGTGTGTGTGTGTGTGAATCATGATGGGAAAAACCACAGAGATAGCTGACCCAAGCTAATGGGAGCTCACGGACTCTGAACTGACAGCTGGGGAGCCTGCATGGGACAGAACTAGGCCTTCTGAATGTGGGTGAAAGTTGCGTGGCTTTATGTGTTTGTAGATCCACAGGCAATGTGACCAGGACTTATCCCAGGTACACAAACTGACTAAACCCCATTCCCTGTGGTGCGGTGCTTTACTCAGCCTTGATGCAGGAGGGAGGGGCTAGGTCTAGCCCAAACATGGTATAACAGCCTGTGTTGACTACCCAAGGGAGGCCTTATTCTCTATGAGGAGGGGATGAGGGTGGGATGGGGATAGGTGTGGGAAGCCGGAGAAGAGGAGGGTGGGGAATGGGTTGGTATGTAAAAGGAAAGAAAATCTTTTTTTAATAAAAAATTATATATATATATGTATATATATAAGAAAAAAAAGTAAATTGAAAAAAAAAAAGAAACTGTCTCAAACAAAAAAGAATAAAATGAGACCAGGGGAAAGAGAGGGGGAGAGAAGAGGAAAAACACACCAAAAACCCATGAAAAAATGGACTCAAGACAGAATCAATTGCTTCCCAGAAGAGAAAACTCAGCGACTAACGTGTTCAGCCTCACTAGTGATGAAGGGGATGCTGGGAGATCCCCAGGAGTTACCAGTCCACAACACCAGCGGGACCGGAGTGCTCTATGTTATCAGGGCTTTCTGTACACTGCTGTCAGAGTGGGAATTGTAAGGCCACTTTAGAAAGCAGTTTGGCCTCCTCTGCAGAGCTGAACATTCAGAAGCCCAGCAATTTGACTGGCAAGAACAGACCCAGAAGAAGCCTCCACACATCTGACATGGCAGCATATTTTGATAACAACAATACAGAGGCTACACTAGTGCCCATCCAAAAAAAGAAAAAGAAAAAGAAAAGAAAACATAGGACAGTCTCAGGAGGGGCTGGATCCTAATCCATAGGGCCTGACTGTCTCTGCCAAAGGGCTTTTAAAGGAATGCCAAGGGGCGGAGCAAAGATCCCCCCCAACCCCCCCCCCCACCCCCGCACAGCCAAGTACAGACCATCTCAGACACCTGGTACTCAGGCCTGTGGTCCAACCATCCTCTTTATGTAGACCTGCTGGGTAAAGCCACTAGAAAACCTAAATGGGCTCCAACAATTTGTGTCTTTCCAAAATTTGATGCTATGGTATATGGGAGTGGAGGGATCTTAGGAGATGGTTAATTCATGGAGGCAGAGCCCTCATGAGTGGGATTAGTTCTTTTAAAGAAAGATCCCAGGTAGCTGTCCTTTCCATCTAGTATGTTCAGATGTAGTGAGAAAGCATCACTAAGGCCAAGAAGCAGCCCTCACCACACCCTGGTATGTTCAGTCCTGGATTTCCTATAAAGTTGAGAACTCTGATAATTTTCTGTTGTTAATAAGATATCCCAATTGTGTTGTTTTGTTACACTCTCTTGGATAAACCAAATCCATCTCCTACGGGGTATTACTTAGCATCAATGGTTGAAAACACAATAATATTAATGGATTTCAAATTAATTTTGATATGTCTCTGTAAATGTACCTAATGTAGACATTTCTGTCTCAAATCATGGCATTTTGCCCCTGGGGCCTAAAGACTCATGGACATCTCATAATGCAAAATTCAAACTCATCAAATATTTCTATCTGAACTTGAAGGAAAGTGGGGAGGTATATATTGGAGGGTCTGGAGGGAAGAAAGACAAGAAATAAATGTAGTTTCATCTCTAATATGAGAGATTAAGGACAGTGTCTGGAATCACGAGGCTGGAGTGGGAAAAGCTGGGAACAGGTTGGTTGGTGGTAAGGGGAAGAAACATAATGTCCAAAGCAGTACATGGATTTAAATTGTTGGAGTGTGTCTAAGCCTTCACACCCTTTTAACCTCAGAGACATCTGCAAGTTTCTTTATACATTAGCAACATGAAAATTTGGAGCTATTTGGATTTAAAAAAACCAGTGTCTGCAGAAAGCATTTGCATAAGCATAATTGAACATGGAAAAAATGGATAGGGAAATACCCTTTATTCATCCAAATACCTATGAGAAATATAAATTATGAATAAGCTGTTAGAGTTGCTTATTAGTCCCAATATTTATTTAATCAATAACCTTTACTACATGTATTTGAGATGGATTGACACTGATAGCTAAAGACTGATTTGGCTGGTTTTCAACTCAAATTTTGCCCAGTGTACAGATGGCTCTGAAATGAACCTCTGAGTTTTACTTCATCTTATTCATTTCCTCAGTCAACACATCCTTGCCACTATTCAGGTTGAAATCTCCCTTCTTACATGTGGGTGCATGTGTCACATGCTTCATCCACAGTTGGTACAGCTATTTTTGGAGATTCTGGAAACTTTTAAGAGGTAGAGCTTGGTCAGAGGAAGTAGGCCACCAGGTAGGTATTTGGAGGATATCTTGTCCTTGTCATCCGACTGTCTCCTTCTCATTCTTTCCTGTCCACCAAGAACTGAAGATGCTCTTCTACTTTGTATGTCCACAGTTGTGTTCTGTCCAAGTGCATGGGGCCAAGTGACCATATGACCACAAACTGAACCATATGAAACCATGAGCCAAAGCAAATACTTCCTTCTATCAGTTGTTCACTCAGGTGTGTTTTCCTCACAGCAATGGTCATGCCAATGTAGATAGGGGAAAAGCCCACAAGGCCTCAACCTTCCAAAGAACTATAGGCAACTGAGGACAGTAGGAGAGTCTTCAGCCCTGAAGACACACATACAAGTAACATTATACAGACCGAGCAGGTTGTACATAGGAACACATATATATGCACACACAATAAAAATTAGTGAAAGAAGAGGCCATTAATTTGAAGGAGAGTGAGGAGGTCCATATGAGAGCGTTGGGAGGGAAGAAAGGCAAGAGATAAATGTTCTTATTATATTCTAATCTTAAAAATAAAAATTAAAAAAGATAAAATAGGATGAGTACTTTGTTTAGAAATATCATACATGGTAGTTTTCAGATGGTCCCCACTAGCCCTGTTCGATGGTGGTGTCATTCTGTATTTTGTGAATATATGTTGTTCTCATTGGTTGATAAATAAAGCTGTTTGGCCAATGGTCAGACAGAATGTTAGGCGGGACATTCTAACTAGAGGGAGAGGGAGGAGAAAAGAGAGGCAGGAGCGACGCTGTTAGCCACCACCAGGAGAAGCAAGATGTAAGGTACTGGTAAGCTGCAAGCCATGTGGCAAAGTATAGATTTATAGAAATGGATTAATTTAAGATATATGAGCTAGTTAGCAAAAAGCCTGAACCATTAGGCCATACAATTCATAATTAATATAAGCCTCTGTGTGCTTATTTGGGTCTGAGTGGCTGTGAACCAGGCAGGACACAAGAAAACTTTCAGCTACAAATGGCACCTGATGAGTTGGCTCAAGTTTCCACCTGAAACTTGAGAACACTTAATAAGCAATTCTAAACAGAGCCAAAAACAGGTTCCTGCTTCGTGTCTTATGTGGGTGGCGGGACGCCATAGCATTCAAACTTGAGCGCAACATGGCAGATTCCCACTACAGTATACAGTGCACCGCATGATAGATTTAGCTTTTGCTAGTACAAAAAAAAAAAAAAAAGGTTTCTGGGCTACACACTGCTTTAATGGAGGCGTAGACCCACTGCTTCTGAGAGTTGATGGTACCCACGGCCCAGAGCCAGAGGTGAATTACCTCCGCCATGTTGAAAAGCTGAAATAGGCAGAGTCAGCAGCCAAATGCTTTTCATCTTAGCTACTCAGTTTAGCAGTTTAAAGTCTCTCCTGGCCAGAAAAGGATTATAAATTCAAAATAAGAGAGATTCAGATGGGATAAACCTCTGAACAGTTTACAATATGTATAAAAATATACATAGGCTTGAAAGAGAAAGGAAAACAAATATAGACAGTTATACAAAAAATAGAAAGTTTTAAAAAATAAAGTCTTTAAAGAGATAGTAAAGGTAATATAAAAAATAAGTCATGTAAAGATGGATATCACATAGAGAGTCTGGATTATATTGTCTTTGGGATTTTTAACTTCAGAGAGACATTTGATTGTAAAAGCTGCTGAGTTAAATCAATATGTATATTTTAAAGATATCTTGATTTCAAAATTAATATCTAAGTATATGTTGCTTTGGAAAAGAGGTTCTGCTTTTTTTCCACAGAAGATGAGAACCTATGGATTGCTTCCAGGCTAATATGCTTTGATCAAGGAAGACCCCCCTGAGAGGCCCAGATGATCCAACATCCAAACAGCTTCAAGGCAACTACTTCAAAAAATACAACATCACAGACTATTCCAGTCAGGACTTGACCATAATTATTAATTTTCTCAGGATCCCCATAAGAATAAAGTGTCATTTATCAGCAGGAAGTAGCCTAGAAAACTATGCCCACATTCCCAAAAAATGGATTATGGATGCTTGTTTTTGTTTAGGTTGTTGATTGTAAATTGTTATTGGTCATAGTCAATATCTTTCTAAAAGAAGAAAGGGGGATATGATATAGAAATGTAGGATATAGATATGATAGGATGAAAGGGTAGATTATTGAATCTACTTTTAAAGAGTAACAGCTTTTTTGAAATGTTTTACAATGCTATGGATTTTAGTTTATTGATACAAATTTAAAGTTAATTTTGTCATACTGTATGTATATTTCTACTCTTGTTTAAGGTATTATGTTTGTGTAGCTCATTTGAAATTATAATGTATAATTAAGAAGTGCAGATTATTAATCATCTATGATAATCAAACTTATAATCATTTTAGTTAAGTTTTCTAGGTATACATAGATAGAATTCAATTAGGTAGGTAATCTTCAAACACTCCAAAGACCTACAAAATATGGCATTTAAAATGTTTTAAGAAATTTGACTTTTTGGACATTGAGATATGTCTGCTCCTGGTAACACCAATCTACTTCAGAGAAGATAATGGGCATTGAAGAAACTCATTATGGAGTTTGATTTTCTTTGTGGCAAAAATTAGCCACTGGGTGCTGACTGCTTGATAATATGTTGTATAAACTGGACATGCAGAAGGTGACCACTGAACTTTGCAAGACAAGATGGTCCTTCAGGTTCCTGCTTCACAGAAGAAACTGCCAGACATTCTATAGGTTTGGGTAACTGTCCAGGTAGCCATCTATCTCTGTCATTCTAGATGTTTGGAAGTTGCTTACAATGCTCTTCTTGTTTACTTAGGTAATATTATATCCTTCTGAGGTCTTTGATGTAGTTAAAGACTAGATAGTTATAATTATGGTTTTCCTTGGTTATGACAAGAGATAAGGTAGATATGAAACCTTAGACTCACAAATATAGGATAGATAGGATATCTTCTTTAATTTTGCCAAATACAAATAGACTAGATACTACAACTATAATTCTTGCTTGATAACTGTTTTGTTATATGTAATTTTACTATGTTGAAGTTAAAACTTCCTTTTGAATAGAAAGTAAAAAGGAAATGATGGGCGATGTTGTTCTGTATGCTGTGAATATAAGTTGCTCTGATTGGCTGATAAATAAAGCTGTTTGGCCAATGGTGAGGCAGAATAAGGTTAGGCAGAACATTCCAACTAGAGAGAGAAGAAGGAGAAAAGAACAGGAGAGACACTGCTATCCACCGCCAGGAGAAGCAAGATGTAAAAGTGCTGGTAAGCGCCGGGCGGTGGTGGTGCACGCCTTTAATCCCAGCACTCGGGAGGCAGAGGCAGGCAGATCTCTGTGAGTTCGAGGCCAGCCTGGGCTACCAAATGAGTTCCAGGAAAGGCGCAAAGCTACACAGAGAAATGTAGCTAGAGTTTTCCTGCCTGACCCACAGTCAGGACAAATCTCTCTCACCCGCCAGTCCCACAGCCGCTCAGACCCAACCAAGTAAACACAGAGACTTATATTGCTTACAAACTGTATGGTCGTGGCAGGCTTCTTGCTAACTGTTCTTATAGCTTAAATTAATCCATTTCTATAAATCTATACCTTGCCACATGGCTCGTGGCTTACCGGCATCTTCACATGCTGTTTGTCATGGTGGCGGCTGGCAGTCTCTCCTCAGCCTTCCCCTTCCCAGAATTCTCTCCTCCTTGTCCCACCTATACTTCTTCCTGCCTGACCACTGGCCAATCAGTGTTTTATTCATTGACCAATAAGCAACATGTTTGACATACAGACCATCCCACAGCAGGGAAACCCTGTCTCGAAAAAAACAAAAACAAAAACAAAAAAAAAGTACTGGTAAGCTGCAAGCCACGTGGCAAAGTATAGATTTATAGAAATAGGTTAAATAAGATATAAGAGCTAGCTAGTGAGACGCCTGAACCATTAGGCCATGCAGTTCATAATTACTATAAGCCTGTGAGTGTTTATTTGGGTCTGAGGGGCTGTGGACCAGGCAGGACACAGGAAAACTTTCAGCTACACCTGTTTCTTAGCATTCATGCCATTCTGTGACTCTCTCAACTGACATTGATTTTAGATCTACTGACTTACCTCTAAAAATCAGAATATATCAGATTGGCATTTTATTTAGTTATTTTGCTTTATTTCAATTTTTTCAGGTTGGTATTTTATACCAATTGATAGTTGGATAAATACACAAATCTTGGAAAAGACAAGTTTCCAATAGAATCCCAATGAGTGCCTTTTAAAATAAAGGAAGAAACTGAAAATTATTATTAGGCAAAAATCATGGCTTCTCTATTTTTTTGCATCAGATTAGAATAACTTATCACATGAATGTTTGCTAGAATTTTCCACTGAAGAGATCTCAGTCTGTAGTTTTCTCTTCCAAAATAAATTTAATTCAAATTGTAAAGTATTTATAAGCCTGTTTTCTGTCCTTTCTTCTGAAAATTTCTACATCTTGTATTCTTCTCAGATCATGGTCATGTCATCTAAAACATAGAAATTGGGAAGTTTATACTTACTCATGACAGCTTCTAGGCATGAAAGTCTTACTGAGGGTGCTCACTTAACTTTGCTATCTAAACTCATAAGAACAGTAGGAAGTGTACCTTCCTCACTCAATGTATCTGCAAAAGTCTGAGATACATAATCCATATATATCCATTTGTAATAACCACATCATATTAGGCTGAAGTTTCTTTTGGGAAGGTAAAGTTGGTTTCACATTAGAATGTCTGTCATTTTGAAATTTATATTAGCATAAGAAAGACAAAAAGATATATAAATGCATGGCAGATGTCAAAGGGACAGCAAATATTATTCACTATGTCACAATAATTTCAAAAATACCCCTAGGAAACACTTAATGTGACAAGGGTGCTCAAAACTAAACCAAGCAGGCACCATCTATAATGGAAAACTTTTAGAAAATTCTCCAATGCGTTTAGAAGCGAAGGAACTTGGCTTCTGTCCATGTGACACAAAGAGGAATTCACACTGGAGGGTCTGTCTGGTTTATTTCACATGTGTGTCAGCTTTCTGTTATTGGCACAATTGCCCAAGAGATCCAAGCAAAAGGTTTACTCGCAGAGTTTTGTAAATTTCAGTCAATGACTAATTGGCATGTTACTCTGGAGTTCTTAGTGAGGCTGCACATCAGAACAAAGCCACCAGGGAAGGGCAGGGAAGACAGCAGGTTTCCACTACCTTGGTAGGTTGAGCCCTGGTCTTGTATATTAATAAAGGACCAGCCTTAATAATATACTTCCAAGGGGCTCAGAAGAGAAACTACGAACAGTGAGATTTATTCTCTGGAAATGAATCTAAGTACACCATGCTCTTTGTCCATCTACTTTATTCCTCTGGGATAAAATCCTATCTACACAGCTTCAGTTCTGTACTCAAGTCTAGTTCCTTTCTTGCCTGATTTGTCTCTACCTTTATCTGTTGTTCCCTCTAAGTTCTATCTTAATTCTCTCATCTTAGTTCTGCCTCATCTAGGTCCTTCTCACCTCGTTCTTACCCATCTAATACTTTCCCATCAGGCTCTTCCTCATCTTCAATCCTGACCTCCAGTTCTCTAGTCAAAAATCCTCTCTAGCCAAAAATCTTCAATAGTCTCTCTTCGTTCTCCTTATATCTCAGTTCCCCTCAGTCTCTGAGGTGTTCAGTTATAAACCCAAACCATAGCGATCCTCTGGCAGAGCAAGATCACCAGGCTTGAATTCTTATGGGGTCATAAAGGTAGGTAAGAATTTTCCTCAGGCAGTGGCCATCAGGCTTTCTTTTACAAACCAAATGAGTGCTAATGATGAGTTAGTCAAGAAGGGAATTTATGAGCTCAATCTACATTCCTAGAAGTGGTTAGATAAGAAAT
The DNA here is from genome assembly GCA_902168415.1 of Peromyscus melanophrys. Classification (NCBI taxonomy): domain Eukaryota; kingdom Metazoa; phylum Chordata; class Mammalia; order Rodentia; family Cricetidae; genus Peromyscus; species Peromyscus melanophrys. The sequence continues at coordinate 38,699 of CABHPR010122835.1, forward strand.
TAGGAGTTTATTAGTAAGGCTGTAAGGAAGGATGTTCTCACCCTAAATTATTCAACAAATAAAGCCATCCTCCTAACTTAGGAGACAGGTGTTGTTTCGTTTGGCCTTGGATGCTTGATAGGTATTTTAGATTAATACACTGTTAGGAGTTCTTGCAAGCATGCATAGCATTACAAGAAAATCACTGTAGGAACCAGCTAATATATATACAAAAACTAAAATATCACCAAGACTTCTTAAGCCATGGCTTGACCTTTGGAGAAGTCCTTGACTTTTCCAAGCAGTAGCTTTTGTGATAGTAGCTGAATTCTATTACATTTTCCTGCAGCTTGCAGCACCCTGGAATATCTAACTCCCTCCCACTAGGCTCTGCCTTTTAAATTTTATGCCTGCCAATAGTGGTGAGATGGGCACTAGCCTTTAACACATGAACCTTTGTAGAAAATTCTAGACTCAAGCTATATAGCATTACAATGGACAAAAACATGAAAAAATATGATGGACAGAAAGACACAAATCAGTCATCATTTGGCAATAATATGATAGCATACTTTAAAAATAAAGATAAATTACTAAATTAATTCTTCCTAGGGAAATTATTAGAATTAATTAATGTACATACTATTTAGCTAGACTATTAGTGCACAGCAATCTATCATACTTCTATATACCTTCTACAACAAGTAAGTAAATGAAAAAAAATAGAAGTTGCTATTTATCAAAAGGTTAAAAAAAAGCCAAGATCTTTAAGAGAACATATGTTGAGCTACAATGGAGAAGAACATAAAATTGTAGCAGGAGACATTTAATCTAATTAAGTGGACAGTTATATCATGGGCAAGGATGGGAATGTGCTGCTGTAAAGGCAGAAATTTTGCCCAAGTTGGTCTACAGTTTCAGTGTTATCCAAACCAATGTAATATTTTTCTTTTTAAAGGAATCTACACATACTGACTATAATCTTGGTTTTAAAGTATGAAACACTATAGCTCAGCCAAGATCCTTCATAAAAATCAAGATGGATGACTATGTCAAGACTCACTCTCAAGACCATTTGATAAAGACAGCACATAACCACAGGTTAGTAGAACAAGACAGATTTTACTAGCAATTCTCTTCTAGATTTAAGGTTCTATATAAAAGCAAAGATACTGAATGACTGGGAAGTAGATCTCTGTTTTCAAACTGATCCTGGAACCTCATACCATCAGTAACATGAATTCCAGGTGGGTTATAATCACATAAATGAAAGACAAAACTAGTAATTGTAAGAGTATAAAGCTTAGATGACAGTACAAGAGGATATCTTCATGTCCATGGGTGTGGTAGTTTGAATGTAATTGGCCCCCATAAGCTCATTGGGAGTTGCTCTATTAGGAGGTGCGGCTTTGTTGGAGTAGATGTGGCCTTGTTGCAGGAAGTGTGTTACTGTGGAGGCGGGCTTTGATGTCTCATATATGCTCAAGCCATTCTCGGTGTCTCAATTCACTTTCTGTTGCCTGTAGATCAAGACGTAGGACTCTCAGCTCCTTTTTCCAGCACCACGTCTGCCTGTATGCTGCCATGTCTCACCATGATGATAATGGACTAAATCTCTGAAACTGTAAGCCACCCCACTAAATGTTTTCCTTTATATGAGTTGCCATGGTTGTGGTGTATCTTCACAGCAATAGAAACCCTAAGACAATGGGGTTTCTTAAAATGAAATATGAACCATCAGAGTTACAGATTTGACTTTAATGAAATTAGAAAGTTGCATTCATCAAAACACCTAGAGAGTAGAAAGGCAAGGCAGGGAATGGGAGATAATTGTAGCAACCATCTGCAGATGACAAAGCTCATGTTCAGATTGTAGAACTATCTCCTGAGACCTATGTGGGATACACAGCCCATCTGAAAGTAGTTTCTTTTTAAAAACAAAAACTGGGTCTTCAAACATGAAAATATGCTAAACTTCATCAGTGTATTAGTCAGATTTCTCTAGAGTAACAGAATTTATAGAAAGAATATCTTTATAAATACAGAAAGGTGGTTTATTAGAATGACTTACAGGTTAACCCAACAATGACTGGCTGTGAATGGAAGTCCAAGAATCCAGTAGCTGCTCAACCCACAAGGCTGGATAGCTCATCTGGTTTTCAGTATATGCTGGAATCCTGAAGAAGTGGGCTCTAATGCCGGTGAAGGAATGGACGGACATGCTAGCAAGATGAGGGCAAGCAGGCAGAGAGAGGGAGCCACTGGGCCTGGGTTAGGCTTCTGAAACCCCCAAACCTACCCCAATGACACACTTTTTCCAGCAAGGCCACACCTTCTAATCTTTCTCAAGTAGTACCACTCTGTAATGACCAAATATTCAAATATTTGAGCCTATGGGGGCCATTCCTATTCAAACCACCACAATTGGTATCTGAAATGCAAATGAAAATAAAAATGAAACATCACTAATAATAGTGTGTTTAAAATAAATGAAGGGTAAATGCTTGCATATAGTATCTTTTTTCTGGAAAGAAAGTTGCTGAGATATTGGCCATTTTAAATCAATCATATGATATAAAAGTATCTTAAATGTAATGAATGTATTTTCAATTGAACCTTCCATTATCCATTATTATTTTTATTGAGAATGTGTAGCAATATTTTTCCTATTAAGACTTTAAAATAAATATATTGTATCATAAAAAACAAATGAAGAAGAAAGCCAGCAATACCAATGCTGGGCAGGAAATGGCCTCGCAGGGGCTCACACATTGCTAGTAGGAAGTGTGAATTTATACAATACTAGCATTAGCTGGAAAAACTGAAAACACGTGTCCCTAGACAGCTTCTTACTCTTTTATACCTACTTAAAATATTTGTGCTAAGTAGCACAATGCCCCGTGTCTGAAGATGTTCTTAGCAGCATTATTCAAAATACACTCATACTGGCAGTACCTAAGCACCAACCTGCAACAGAATAAATGGTAGTTTCTCCAAGGGAATATTATATAGCAATAAAGCAAGTTCATAAAACCTATATTCTCCAGTGTAGATGGACCTCAAGATTCTCTGGTTGACCAAGAGAAAGCAGACACAGAACACAGTCTCACAATGTGCACACAATGCTGTGTGATTTCATTTACATGAACCTAAAACAAAAGGTTCTCAGATTAACATTACATTGTGAACAAAGAGAAGAGAACCTACATAAAGGTTCTCAGATTAACATTACATTGTGAACAAAGAAGCATTTAGGTCCCGAGAATGCTGTGTTTCAGAAAGCAGGTATTACCATTATCAGTACTTTGTTAGTATATATTTATTTACCTAAAAAGGGAAAATGACATTCAGTTAGCATTTTGAGGACAAATAATAATTGCATATTCTCAAGAAATATTTAATAAAGTCTACCGTGCACTTAGTGGCTTAATACTCACAATAGCACAGACCCAGGCCCTGTTCAACTTCCACATGTCATGTTTTCGTCACAAGTGTTGGAGACAACGATTTTTAATAGAATTTGTTGACAATGACAATATGCTTCATCAAATTTTGCAGAAAATGTGAGCCAATTTATTTTATTATTACCATATGGAATGTGAAAATAAAAGTCAAGATTTTCCTGATTTTACTCCATTTTGATTATATGCCTCTAGGCAGTTAAAGGGGGCCAAAATGTCTACGACGTAAAGATGAAAAAACACTCCCAAGAGCAACTTCCCACCGAGTCCACTTGGTGGTGCTAAGCTAACGTAGAATGCAGATCATATCTTTGCAGTTTCTACAATCCTAGGGAGTTCAAAAGGTCTGCTATGTTTTAGGGCTTTATGTTTTGGACATATTAGGTAGGGAAAACAATTCAAAACTCTTAAATTTCACTCTTAAATTATTGAAAATTACAAAGAATGTCCTTAAACTCTAGGACAAGCAAAGCTTTCATGTTTTCTTGCCTCATGTTTTTCGATGGTCTAGATTATAAGCCATTGGGAGATAAATAATTTTGTCTGTGTGGTATTGGAGGGTTGGTGGAAACACAAATCACAAATTTTAAATGGAATTATGGTGTATGAGAAACGGTCGAGGAACGTTTTGCTTCCCAGCAGATGGGGGAAGGGGCGGGGCCTTTGCTCCAGGCATCTAACCAGGATGCTGTTCAGCTGGCCAGGATTAGTGGGGGAGGTGGCATAGATGCTATCTTCCTTCTTGGAGAGGCCCTTTGCTTGTTATGCCCAGGTTGCTCTTGAACTCGAGATTTTCCTGTTTCAGGCTCTCAAGGTTGGGGTGAGCCTGTCTTTTCTTACCTCTCACAGCTGAATGAGGCCTCTTTCTAGGGCTTTCCAGCTGTGAGCAAAGGCAAGGGGTTTCAGGCTGGAAAGAGGAATCTTTAGGATCCTCTTGCTGGCAATGAGAGGCACCAAAGTCTTCCGGTTTCATAATACTGGACCTGTGTCTTCTGTTTATAAAGATGCTGCTATGTTGTATACCCATAAATGAATCAACAATCATCTTGCCCTTTTCTTTTAAAATGTTGTTTTAAAATTATGTGTGTATACCTATGTCTGCATGGGGGCATGAGCACAACTGTAGTTCCTCTGGAGGCCAGAAGAAGGTGTTGGATGCCCTAGAGCAAGTGTTATAGGCTGGCGGGGAACTGAACTCGGGTCTTCCTAAAGAGTGCTTGTGCTTTTGATCACTGACCATCTCCCCAAGATCATCACATCTTAAAGTAGACAACTTTGAGCAGGGGGCAGAAGTATCTCTATGAGTTCAAGTCTGGCCTACATAGCAAGTTCCAGGACAGTCAGGGCTACATAGAGAGACCTTTCATGTTGGTTTGAATGAAAAATGGCCCTCATAGACTCATAGGGAGTAGCATTATTGGAGGTGTGACCTTGTTGGAGTAGGTGTGACCTTGTTGGAGTAGGTGTGACCTTGTTGGAGGAAGTGTGTCACTGGGGTGTGGGCTTTGAGGTTTCAGAAGTTCAAGCCAGGCCCATTGTCACTTTTTCTTCCTGCTGCCTGCCAATCTGGTTGAAGAACTCTCAGCTACCTCTCCAGCACATGTCTGCCTGCTTCCTGCCATGATGGCAATAGACTAAACCTCTGAATTCGAAACCAGCCCCAATTAAATGATTTTCTTTCTAAGAGTTGCTGTGGCCCTGGAGTTTCTTCACAGCAATAGAACCCTAACTAAGACACATTGTCTCGCAAAATAAAATGAAGTAAAATTCGATGGAGAATGAATCAGGCAGTGTACATGATTTTCAATCCCAATGTTGTAACTTTCATGGTAGCACCACCTTGTGTTTTCTACTTCCTTCCTTATATGAAGGCTATGCCCTATGTGCTTCGGACAATAGCTACTTCCCTCAAGAATGGGGGTAAAAAAAAATTTTTTTTAAAGCAGTGCTGAACCATCTTAAGTAATTTCAGTGTCTGTCAGTTTTTAAATGCTACCCATAAGAAATAAAAAAGAAATATATTGTCATTATGAGAATCTAAAAATAAGTAGATATAGACAAAAACTATCACATAAAATATGGTCCTTATTAGAGGCTCATCCTTGTGTTTCTTGAGAGACCAGACATTGCTGAATACTGAAATCAATATGAAATCTAACCTTAATACATCCAGAAAGAAGTCTGTGAGCTAAATTTGTATTTCATGTAAATTTTATGAAATATAATCATAGGAAATCCTCACTGTGTATTTCTTAAAATTCAACAAAATGCAATAGAAAAGCTATGAATCAAAGACCTCCCATCTTTAATGATACTCTCCTAATATAGAAACACATCTTTGCAGACAAAATAAAAGATTGTCTTTAAAATATGCTTCTTCTGCATATCTAAAATTTAAAACTATTTTATTAGACTAGAAAAGAGGAGAGTTGCTGAGACCTTGTGTTTCATATGGGTCTTTTTTGACCATGCATAAAAAATACAAAAGTATTTTCCTCAAAAAAATTTTTTTAATAATGAACAAAGGAGAATAGTCAGTCACTAGCTGAGTCTATAACCTGAAATTTGAATTTTTGTGTCAAAATTGAAAGATAAAATACATTGTTAAGACTGAATTTAGTCTACAAAACAGTCTCTTGATTTAGATTATCCCAGGGCCTGGACAATGACAGCCGCTCAGTGAAGCTGTGAGGGATGAGAAGGCCACTGGATGCTGGCTTTCTTTAGTCTTGCTTCCACCTCCTTCTCTCAGTCACTTCCTGAGTGCTGGTCCCATTATCTCTGGCCACGTGGGGATCAAACATTCAAACACCTGAGCCTTTGGGGGCCATTCTCTTTCAAGCCACCGCATTCCACTCCCTAGCCCCCATAAGCTCATGGCATTTAGTCCAACTTCAAAAGTCTCCATACTCTATAACAGTATCAACTCTATTTAACAGTCTAAAGTCCAAAGTCTCTTCTGAGACTCAAGGCAATCTCTTAACTGTACTCCACCATAAAATCAAAATAAAAAAGCAGATCACATACTTCCAGCATACAAAGGCAGAAATACATTTACCAGGCCAAAAGGGAGGAAAGGGAACACAGTGAGGAAATACTGGACCAAAGCAAGAATGAAATTCAGCAAGGAAAACTCCAAATTCTGCAGTTTTATGTCTGCTGTCCATGGGCTCAGATGATGCTTGCCTTTCAGCTTTACTGATTGTAGCACACTGCTCTCTCTTGAGCTTCAACACCCTGAACACAGCTCTCCTTGGCTGGTATCTCACTGGTATCTCCAACATATTGGGGTCTCCACTGGAATCCAGGTTTCACTTTTATGGCTTCACACAATGGCCTCTCTGTTGTTGATGGTTTCTTTTGCTGATTAAGTTTTCCTTCAACTCATTTTCACAAGTTAGAAGCTTAGCTGGATGAGGCCTTGCCTTGAGGTCATCACTCCCTTTATTCCATTTAGCATCAGGCTTTTCTTAAAATTTTTTATCTCCTTGAGCACAGCACTTGGCCACAACATTACATTTCCTGGGGCTCTTTTTCCTCCTCAAACTGTACATTTGCATTTCTCTTTATATTGCTTGCTCCTTTCATTGTTAATATTCATAAGAGTGATCATCAATAACCATGTGACACACTCACTACTAGGTTGTCTTGGAATCTCCTTTGCCAATAACATTAATTGAAAACTCTTCAATTTAGTCTCAGACAAATTTTTAGGACACTGGCAAAAAAGGAGCCACATTCTTTGCCAAAATATCATAAGAATTGTCTTTAGGCCAGCCAATAATATATTCCCCTTTGAAACCTTGAGCTGGGCCCCCACAGTCCATATTGCCCTGAGTACCACTGTCTTCCATGCTCCTATTAGAACAGCCCATTAAGTCTCACTGAAATCCTTCAACCACTTTCCCAATGTCCTAGGTCTTTCATATTTTTCCAACAAACAGCATGGGCAGGCCTGTCAGGGCAACAACCTAGTCTGTGGCATCAACTTCTGTCTCAGTGTTCTATTGCTCTGGAAAGATACCATTGTTAGAATTCCTAGCCACTCCCCCAGCTACATGACCTTGTGTTCACTGGCAAGATGCTTAGTCATCCAGGGCCTTATGTCCTACTGTGCACTGTGTGATCATGGAGTCTATTTGCATGCATGGCGTAGCTATGTAAGCCCATACGCTATGCACATGTGTGTGTGTGGGACCTATAAAAGTGGGTTCCACTTATCCTTCCCCCTCTTTCTGCACAGTCACTCCCCATAGGCCTATGCACACTCCTTCTGTTCCCTTCTCTTAATAAACTCTTATAGTGGGTTTTGTTGTACCTCATGGCTTTTCTCATAGGGTAAACAGTGCTGCTTAATGAATAACATTGTGCTGCTTAACAAATAACAACCATGACCAATGTAACTCTTATAAAAACAATCATTTAATTGGGGGACTGTCTTAGCTAAGGTTTTTATTGCTGTGAAGAGACACCACAACCACGGCAACACTTATAAGGGAAACATTGAATTGAGGTGGCTGGCTTACAGTTTCAGAGGTTCAGTTCATTATTATCATGACAGGAAGCATGACAACATGCAGGCAGATATAGTATTGGAGTAGCTGAGAGTCTTACATCTTGCAGGTAACAGGAAATCAACTGAAAAATCACACTGATGGAAGCTTGAGCAAAAGAGACCCCAAAACCCACCCCAACGCACTTCCTCCAACAAGGCCACACCTCTGAATAGAATAGTGCTACTCTCTTTGGGGGCCATTATCTTTCAAACCACCATAGGAAGTGATTCCCGTTTTAGAGGGTTAGTCCATGATCATGATGGCAGGAAGCAGACAGGCATGGTGCTAATCCACAGGCAGTAGGCAGTGAGGAGTGGGGATGGAGATAATGGGTGAGGGGGCACTGGGGTGGCCTGGGATTTTGAAACCTCCAAACCCTGCCCCAGTGACTTGTTTCCTTCAACAAGACAACAACTCCTAATTCTTCTCAAACAGTTACATTCCCTGGTCACTAAGCATTTATATATGTGAGCCTATGGGATCCATTCTCATTCAAATCATACCAAGTGGTGCGTTAGGATGACTTTTGGTTTCAGTTTTCTTGAGATAGTCTTAGCTCAGCAGTGAAATTCTGGTGTCAAAGGCAAACCTTCAGTTCCCAGTAAAGTGAAATGGTTTTTCATCATACATTTATTGGGAAAATTTTAAAATAGTATAGAATCATGCATCAGATATCATTTTGGCCAATGAATAACCACATACACAATGGTGGTTCTATAAGATATTCCTAGTGACATTAGAGACATCACAGTGTGTGTCAGTACATGATGTTCATGCGGTAATAGGGATGACTAATGGCATGTCTTGGAACATGTCATCATTAAGTGACAAACAACTCCAGCTCTAGCTTTTTCATGTAGCGCTTTGTTGAGTAGCACTTTCTTGTTGGGAATGCCAGCCCACACATAATGACATAGCAACATATTAATTATGAAAGCTTGGCCTTTTTCCTAATTAGTTCTTATAACTTAAATTAACCCATATCTTTCAGTCTGCATCTTTTACATACATGGCTTGGTTACCTTTACTCTGTACTGCCCATCCTGCTTCCTCTCAGTCTGGTTGGTGACTCTGCCTTTCTTCTTCCCAGTGTTCTCTCTCCCCAGAAGCCCTACCTATCTCTCCTGTCTAGCTATTGGCCATTCAACTTTTTAATTACACCAACCACAGCAATACATCTTCACAGTGTACAAATATCCCCCAACACTTAGTGCTATGAACTCACCTCCTAGAACAATCTTCATTGTGTCCCATAGGTTTGGGTATGCTGTGTTTATATTTTCATTCAACTCTAAATTCTAAAGAGTTTTAGTTTTTCTTCTTGATTTAATTTTTATTTAGTAGTGAGTTGTTCAGATTTCATGAATTTGTATAATTTCTTTCACTTTTTGGCTGATCTTTAGCTTTAATCCTTGGGGGTCAGATAGGTTACAGGTGTTATTCCAACCAACAGGTGTTTTAAAGTATCTGTTGAAACTTTCTTTGCGTCCTAATATGTAGTCAGTTTTGGAGAAAGTTCCATGAGGTGCTGAGAAGACAGTGTATTTTTTTAGTGTTTGGGTGGAATGTTCTGCAGTTGTCTGTTAAGCACATTTGATTTATGACATTATTTAACTCTAGCATTTGTCTATCTCGTTTTTGTCTGGATGACCAGTCTATTGGCAAGAGTGGGGTATGGAAGTCACCCACTGTCTGTGTGTGAACATGTGATTTAAATTGTAGTAGTGTTTCTTTTATGAACTTGGGTGCCCTTGTTTGGTGCATGAATGTTTAGAATTACAATGTCCTCTTGATGGATTTTTTTCCTTTAATGAGTTTGTAATGTTCTTCCCTATGATTAGTTCTGGCTTGAAGTATGCGCTGATAGATGTTAAAATGGCTACACAGCTTGCTTCTTAGGTCCACTTGTTTGGAATACCTTTTTCCATCCTTTTACTCTGAGGTGATGTCCATCTTTGGTGATGAGGTGTGTTTCTGGATGCGGCAGAAAGATGGATCCTATTTTCTAATACAATCTGTCAGTCTTTGTCTTTTTTTTTAAAAAAAATATTTTTCTTTATTGATTCTTTGGGAATTTCACATCACGCACCCAATAATGCTCACCTCCCAGTCCCTCTGTATCAGCCCCTTGCCCCTGAAGTTTGTGCCCCCC